>JZSA01001786.1:0-30310 GCA_000956155.1 Cotesia vestalis | reverse complement strand
AAAAAAAAAAATTAAAAGATTGAAATATTATTGACTTAAGAAAATTATTTTGAAATCATAAATTCGAAAAACAAAACCCTAAATATAAATTTTTTTTCTTTTTGTCCATTAAGAATAAATTTATCAGAATTTATGAGTTTTTTCGACTTTAAATGAATCTTCATTCTTGTAATATTAATTAATCGCTTCTGATACGAATAACACAATTTTTAATGAGAACGATAAATCACTACATAAGAATAAACTCCGGTTACAAAGTAATCGTGAGGTTACGACCTATTAAAAGTTAAGTGGTAATTTATGAACGTTCCATACTGTCGGAAAAAATATTCATCTGTTCAATTAACTTTTAGTTACAACTATTAAAAATTAAAAGGCGGTAATTAGTAAAATTATTACTTTTTTATATACTGACAATGAGCGGAGGTCTAAAAATAAAATTCATTTACTTTACTTAACTTTTTATTCTATTCTACAAGATTACTTTTGGAGTAATTAAACGTACTTTTACTATAGCATAAGAAATTTACCAAGTCCTCGGAAGTAATTTATAATTAAAAAATGATTAAATTTTTTTTTCTTATTAAATCTTACAGAAGCTAAGTACTCGAATTCGAGGTTAAATGTTTAATGTATTATTTTTTAATATTAATGTTAATAAATTCTTAGCTGCGCAATAATATTAAAAAATAAATTGCGAGTATCATTAGGTTGGAGTAATGCGGATCATAATGTAGATTGTACATATATAGTGACATAACAATCATTGGTTTATGGCTAAATAGCAATATAGAACAGAAGGAAACCTATATTGGCAGTAATACCCCCGAGAGGCATCGGCACGCGCGAATTGCACGGTTTCCCGAGTGAATGCACTTGGAATCAACATTTCGCTTACGATATCGTGTGTATAGCTGTGTATATAATTCCTCGTTGCAGTTTGTCGAGCTTTGTGCACGTGCGTATGTGGTTTTACGGGCAGTTGGTACTGTGCCATAATAACGAGTCGACCGGACGTGTCACCGCAAAATTAGCTGGACGATCAGGGTTTCAGTTCACCCAGCTGATGCTCAATGCCAACCAGTTTGTGATCTTTTGCCCTAATTAGCAATAATTATTTTACCTTTTTAAGCTTTTAATTAAAGTCAATTTCATTTTTAGTTTTTTATTATTTTTAGCTTAATTAATAAAACATCAAACTTTAACAACTCAACTCATTACTCATCGCATGAGTTTTCACTTGACTCATTTATCATTAATTTATAAAATTTTGTCACGGACTAATTTACCCCAATTGCCGAGTACAGACCAGACGTGAAAAAAATCAATGAACTATAAATATATATCGAAATAGCCGGGCAAAAGTCCGAAAATAGAAACTAGCTAAAGGTTAATTAAAAAAGGTAAAATCGAATCCAGTTAATTTTTGTCACTCGAATTCGATTGAGTGTAAAAGTAAATACCAGCAGCAACTAGAACCGTTAAACGTTAATCCACTCTACGGAATAAATTAATCAAGGAAATAGTAAATTCCCGAGTTCGATAATTATCTTAAGTCACGATAAACTAATTATTGAGAGTATTCCTCACGTTCTATTTCCTGATACCCGGAGATAGAAACATTACCCCAAAATAATACTCTCCCTTTACGTTTGCAAGAGATATCATCTAAGTAATTTCCAACTAGTCACTAGTTACTATTAATACGACCAAATTATTTATACTGGCTAATTCAGATGAGTTTTGTTAATTTTACAATTTGTTACTAGATTATTCAAAATTTAATGCACCACAAAAATGCTTCTAGTAAAAAAAAAACTTTTTTATTACATGAACATATATTTTCAAAAATGATCAAGAATATATTTTCTTGTCTAAAAAATTATTAAATTGATTTAAATGTTTTTTTATTTAATTGAAATTAATCAATTTCATGGTTTATTGCATTAAATTATTCAGTCTAGAAATTGTTGTTGAAACATTTTTTTTTCTGTGTTATCTCTATTTTTTAGAAAACTTTACCTGTCACATATATTTTATTTTAAGTTTACTTATAATGCGCCAGATGCCTATACAATCTTTGTCCAAAGGCACTTAATTTGAATTTTTAACATAATTTTCCATTAAAAAAATAATTTTTAAAGTTATTTCAAAATTATTGTGACCAAAAATTTATAAAAAGTTTGAAAAATCTAAAAATGCACTACTTTTGATGCTTATTTGATTGTAAAAAAGTAGAAAAAATAATTTTACTATTTTGTCAGTGTATAAAAAAATTTTTTTTGTTTTCTTATTAACGATGTAAATGAGAATTCAAATTGTCATTTATTTCTCTTGTGACGTAATTATTATTTCCTGAATTCTCTATATCTGATGATATGCAACTTATTTGAGGTGCGTAGACTAGCAAAAGAGTAAAAATGAAAACAGTAGCGATAAATAGGCAAACAGAATTTTTCGATCGTAAATCACACTCTGATGCTTCGCGTCATGCAATACACTTAAAAAATATATATACCAATAATTTCTGACTTACAAATTTTTAATTTTTAAGCAAGTTTTGTTTGAAATTAAAACTTCATTATCTGAATCTAAACTTTTCAAGTTTTTAATTTGGAAAAAGTAAATTTATTGATTTTGAATTATTTATTTCCAATGAACAGAAGTGATGAGTGAAATATTTAAATTTCTAGAATTATAATCCATCAATATTGACATTTCAAAGAGCTTATTGACTAAAATAATAATGATAAATTTTGTTATTGTTCCAGATACACAGAACGTTCATTCCGAGGGCATCCGAGAGGTTTGATTATTTACGGTATCACAACAGGAGTACCAACCTATTCGGCAGAGACAAACACGAACTTTACTAAAGAAACAATGCAGCCCGCTGTGGCACCTGAGGATGTCAGCAATGTCTCAAGAACGGAAACTAGTCCAACAAGAAACACAACTTATAATGGACCCAACGTCACTGACTCGTCAGTTATAAAACAATGTCCTCTCATCCCACCTAACCTCGGTAAATAACTTCATTTATTTTACTCTTTGGGAAACAACTCACCAACATGAACATAAACATTAATAACCAACAAAAGTTGTTATTTATTGTTAATTGAAAATAAATTGAATGAAACTCACAAAACAGCTTTTTTATCCGACGTCGGATCAAGAACAATAACTTAAAATTTTTTTTGAGTTAAATTCAGATTACTTTTACATACAATTTAAACATACTTGTTAATACAAAAAAAAAGCTACATGATACTACATCTGACTTTTAGACAGATTGAAAACGTTTCAATAACGTTAAGTGGTGATAATTTTTTTTTTTTTTTACAGCCGGTCCGTTAGTTGTCAATAAAACCCCCCCGGAGCTGTCAGTGATTGAGGTGAAATTCACGGACGTGAAACCAGGTGGAAAAGGCTCGCCGTCAAATTGTAAGCCGCGATACAAAGTTGCCATTATAATTCCATACCGAGATCGGCCTCAGCATCTTCAAACGCTTTTATATAACCTTCATCCTATGCTACTTAAGCAGCAGATCGACTATCAAATATTCATCGTTGAGCAAGAAGGTACTCTACCATTAATTTATATAAATTGTAAATTAAAATATTAAAAAAAAATTCTTGGATTCAATATTCATCTCTAACAGATAATTTACATAATTATATTTTAATTATTCCCTCAGATTACGATATTTTTTAAATTAACATTTTTAAAAATTAGAATTATAAAAATATTTTTTTTTTCACAAAAAAAATTTGAATTTACGACTTTGGTAATTTGTTACCCGATTAAAATAATCAATGAATGTAAACATGCTGAATTGTTGTAAAAATTCGTCACTCATGAAAATAAAATTAATTAAAATTATTTACGACTGCGATAATGGACTTTTTGATAGATAATTAGTTCAAAGTTTATCTATCAATATAAATATAATATTGATATATACATATGTATATGTGCACGTATGATGTATGATGATATTAATACAGTTAATATTGACCAAAATTGTAAAGTTAAATTCCAAAGTACAATAACATAATTTTCCGATCTAATAGCTTCGGGGTGTACTCGTATATTTTACCAAGTTTATTGTACATACGTATAATGTACGAACAAATACAACTATCTACTATCTTTTGTGTTATAATGTTCATGGCATAGATAATATCTGTTTTAAACTTGAGGGACATTCTTGTGATAACTTTGTTTACTTTGTTTATCTAATTTTCAATAGATTCGATGTAGTAATAAAAATGAAAAAAAAAAAACTAACTTTATGAGTCAGTACTTGTTATAAAATGCAATCTCATATAATATTATTATTGGTTTTTTTTTTTTTTTTTTTTTTTAATAATAATACGAACGATCAAAAAGGATTTCTAATTATTTTTCTCCTATTCGCTGTCGGCACAGTTTCGATTCTCGGAAAAGCGAATGTTTGATTTTTCAACCGTAGTAAATTGCTTAAAACTCGCTCGGGTAGAAGTATTGTGATGGGTGCTAATGCTGATCAAAGCAAATTGAAAATCTCAGCAACGATAAAATTGGATTACTTTTTTGTTGAAGAAGATTTAGTGTTTAGTTTTGAATTTTGACGCAATTTTTATTTATATCAATTATTAAATGCAAAATCAATTAATTTAATTTAATTTTTTGTGTGTAAAAATGTTCTGTAAATTTTATCTAAAGTGCGTTTAGTTGGCGGAATGTAAACAGAAACAGAGTATTCCCACAATTATTAGGGAATCTTGATTAAATTTGATAAGCGTGTACCTCACACCATTATCGGAGTCAAGTTTGAACATGAGGAAAATTGGTCAGTTAATTTACGAATAGCATCAATTTAAAATTTAAAAAAATTGTAAATTTCATACTTTTACTATTTTTTTTCCGAACAACTTGTGAAAACAATGACTTATCAAATTTTTATAAAATGTAAATAAATTGGAAAAAAAAAAAAAAAAAAAAAATGAAAAAAGTTATCGACGTAATTTTTGCTATCGGCAGATTATTATACTCATAAACTGTCTGAAGACGATAAGTTATAATTTATAATGATAATTTAAAAAAAAATTAAATCTTGTACAAAAAATGATAAAGTGCAAAATTACTGAAAAAAAATCACGCAGAAATTCGGCAGTTTCTTCGCAATTTCCGAAATAGAGCAGTCGAGAGCGTCTTTGGTATGAATGTGAAAAAAAAAAAACAGGAGTGTATCGAGCAGAAAAGATAAGTATATGGATATAGATATAGACATCATCCATATCTTGGTATGTAAAGCTCAAGTAAGGCGGAAGTGAATACTTGAAGACTTGAGATTCTGCGCTGAAAGCTTCTGCGTCTTCATTGAGACAGTTTATAAGTATATACCTATCGGATTCGTGAGGATGAATGTATTGTGAAGAATTTATTAAAGTACCGAGGCATGAATAGGTAAAATTCGATGTAGCGGTATTGCGTGACCGATTTACTTTTTTGCATCAGGTCAAGTTGAATTTTTTTACTCTAATACATATACCAAACTAACACTTGAGTTTTATTTCTTTCTACCGTGATTTCGCCAAAACGTTATTATAAAATCTACCATCTAGATTAATCTGATGAATGTGTCGGGAATTAATGTAACTAATTTAGAATGCTATTTAAAAGCGTTGTTCATAAAATTCACTTTTTACAGTCATTAAGAGCAGTCTTAATTCTTAGCTACAAAAAAAAATTTTTTAATTAATTTATTTCAACTTCTACTTTCTAGTCTTTTGTTCAAGTAAACATTTAAGTAACACTAATCTCTTTATTTATCGTCCTCATTAGGATGTATTGCACTAATTAATCTCTCAAAATTACTCAAACATTTTTTTTTCGTTAACATTCAAACATTTATGATTCATTTTACTAGAACGAGATACGGAGATCGACATAATTTTTTTTGCACTTTTAGAGTCACTTAAATTCACCCTACCATACCACATAGACCACACCATAAACGTTTATATGTATGAGCTATGAATATACTATGAATGTTATCTGAAGAAAAAATGTAAGAAATAATGGAAAAAAATCAGTAAAATTTTATTTTATGTTTCTGCATTAGGTAACGGGCCATTCAACCGCGCCATGCTGATGAATGTAGGGTACGTTGAAGCGCTAAAGGAAAAAACGTTCGATTGTTTTATCTTTCATGATGTTGATTTACTGCCGGAGGACGATAGAAATCTTTATACTTGTCCTGAACAACCACGACACATGTCCGTTGCGGTTGATAAATTTAAATACAGGTACGTTAAGTAATAACATTATTCTAAGAATTTTTCTTGTTTCAACCTAATATTAAATTTTTTAAGCGTATAAATTTAATTTTTTTATAAATTGTTTGATATACAATATGATTAATACTGAGCAAAAGATTGAAAATTTATTGGAGGTAATTTTGAAAAATTGCAGACTGCCATACGCGGATTTATTTGGCGGAGTGTCAGCAATGTCACGAGGTCAGTTCCGGCTGGTAAACGGATTCAGTAATATGTTTTGGGGATGGGGAGGTGAAGATGACGACATGGCGAATCGCATAAAAGCCAAAGGCCTTCATATATCACGTTACCCACCTAATATTGCACGTTACAAGATGCTTTCACATAGAAAGGAAAAAGCTAATCCACGAAGGTAATTTACAACTTTTATTCTTCAACGATAAATCTTGGAAAAAAAAAAAAAAAAAAAAAATGAAAAAAGTTATCGACGTAATTTTTGCTATCGGCAGATTATTATACTCATAAACTGTCTGAAGACGATAAGTTATAATTTATAATGATAATTTAAAAAAAAATTAAATCTTGTACAAAAAATGATAAAGTGCAAAATTACTGAAAAAAAATCACGCAGAAATTCGGCAGTTTCTTCGCAATTTCCGAAATAGAGCAGTCGAGAGCGTCTTTGGTATGAATGTGAAAAAAAAAAAACAGGAGTGTATCGAGCAGAAAAGATAAGTATATGGATATAGATATAGACATCATCCATATCTTGGTATGTAAAGCTCAAGTAAGGCGGAAGTGAATACTTGAAGACTTGAGATTCTGCGCTGAAAGCTTCTGCGTCTTCATTGAGACAGTTTATAAGTATATACCTATCGGATTCGTGAGGATGAATGTATTGTGAAGAATTTATTCAAGTACCGAGGCATGAATAGGTAAAATTCGATGTAGCGGTATTGCGTGACCGATTTACTTTTTTGCATCAGGTCAAGTTGAATTTTTTTACTCTAATACATATACCAAACTAACACTTGAGTTTTATTTCTTTCTACCGTGATTTCGCCAAAACGTTATTATAAAATCTACCATCTAGATTAATCTGATGAATGTGTCGGGAATTAATGTAACTAATTTAGAATGCTATTTAAAAGCGTTGTTCATAAAATTCACTTTTTACAGTCATTAAGAGCAGTCTTAATTCTTAGCTACAAAAAAAAATTTTTTAATTAATTTATTTCAACTTCTACTTTCTAGTCTTTTGTTCAAGTAAACATTTAAGTAACACTAATCTCTTTATTTATCGTCCTCATTAGGATGTATTGCACTAATTAATCTCTCAAAATTACTCAAACATTTTTTTTTCGTTAACATTCAAACATTTATGATTCATTTTACTAGAACGAGATACGGAGATCGACATAATTTTTTTTGCACTTTTAGAGTCACTTAAATTCACCCTACCATACCACATAGACCACACCATAAACGTTTATATGTATGAGCTATGAATATACTATGAATGTTATCTGAAGAAAAAATGTAAGAAATAATGGAAAAAAATCAGTAAAATTTTATTTTATGTTTCTGCATTAGGTAACGGGCCATTCAACCGCGCCATGCTGATGAATGTAGGGTACGTTGAAGCGCTAAAGGAAAAAACGTTCGATTGTTTTATCTTTCATGATGTTGATTTACTGCCGGAGGACGATAGAAATCTTTATACTTGTCCTGAACAACCACGACACATGTCCGTTGCGGTTGATAAATTTAAATACAGGTACGTTAAGTAATAACATTATTCTAAGAATTTTTCTTGTTTCAACCTAATATTAAATTTTTTAAGCGTATAAATTTAATTTTTTTATAAATTGTTTGATATACAATATGATTAATACTGAGCAAAAGATTGAAAATTTATTGGAGGTAATTTTGAAAAATTGCAGACTGCCATACGCGGATTTATTTGGCGGAGTGTCAGCAATGTCACGAGGTCAGTTCCGGCTGGTAAACGGATTCAGTAATATGTTTTGGGGATGGGGAGGTGAAGATGACGACATGGCGAATCGCATAAAAGCCAAAGGCCTTCATATATCACGTTACCCACCTAATATTGCACGTTACAAGATGCTTTCACATAGAAAGGAAAAAGCTAATCCACGAAGGTAATTTACAACTTTTATTCTTCAACGATAAATCTTGTTTTTTTTTTATCAATTTTTTGAAGGATTTTACTCGTGAAAATCAAAAAGTTTATTTATTTTTTTTTTTTAATAAAAATTGATTTATTAGTTTTTTTTTTTAATAAAAATTAAGTTATATTTTTAAATAAAAATGTTTTTTTTAAATATCAAATTTTTTATGCTTCTAGTTGAATTATTAAATAAAAAACAAAAAAAAATAAAATGTTTCACTACCATACTGAAATTTAATATTTTATAACTACATAAATATTTTTTTTTATTTTCAGGTATGAATATTTAAAAACAGGTAAAAAAAGGTTTGCAACCGACGGCTTGACGAATTTAAAATACGATTTAATCGATAAAAAAAAATATAAACTTTATACTTGGTTACTTGTTAAACTAACGCCCCCGCAGCCCAGCTGATGGCTACCTTGGTTTGGTTGAAAAAAAATTCAACCAACGGATAATAACAATTATCCACATCCAAAAGTGAAAAAATTAAAAGTTAAAACGAGCAAGTTTATAAATGAAAGACAGAAGACTCGATTTAAAATATAATATTAATAACAATAATAATTATGATAATAATAATAATGAAAAAGAAAAGTAAAAAGTGACGAGATGAATGAAAGTGAATCAAGTGTTATTACGTCGCATTGTACTCTGAGATCCCATATTTTTTTATTACTCCCTTTTAAAAGTTATCAAGTTATATAGTTAACTAGTATAACGAATTAGGAACTGTATAAAAATTAAAAATATGATAAAAAATAATTTTTAAACGTGCCAAATGATTTAAAAATAATAAAATAATTAAACAGTGTCTTAATATTTGGAAGATAAATAACTGTGGTGATTTTATTGTATTTGTAATAATTGATAATATTAGCGCGTATTGTATTATACTTTGTTAAATATTTTTATTTTTTACTATTCGTGTATAGTAATAGTATTATTAAGTGATATAGATGTATGTTTAAGTAAGCATATGCATATATTTTTTATCGATTATTATCATTATGATTATTATTATTGTTATTATTATTTATGTAATATTTATAATCAATAATATTTATTATGGAAATTTGTAGTACGTTTTTTTTTGTATTTAAAATTTTAATTGAAATTATTGTTGTTTGAAATTAAAAAGAAACACTGTGAATTATTTAGTAAAAATGATAATAAAAGACTTGGAGCGAACTAATTCCGAAGGAATGATAAATTGTTAAGAATATTAATAATTCTATTATTTATTCACGGAAAAATAAGTAGCGAGTCTTTGAATTTTGTGTGAAAATAAAAATTTTGTAAAACCAGTCACGGAATTCTAAAATTTAAACAATTCACATTATATTTTTATTTTGTAAATAATAGAATTATTAATGTTTATACTAAAATAATAGGTAATTATAATTTCTAATTAATGATAATAATAAATATTGAGTAAGTGAATAAATATTAAAAGTAGGATCTGATTTGCATGATGTAAATTATTAGAGAGTAATGCTTATTTTTTTACTCGAGTATTTGTTTATAAAAAAAAGTAATGACTATTAAAGTTTTGTGTGATTTATTCCAAGGCCCGATGATCTCTGATGTAATTAATTAATTACTGAGTGAAATACTTAAATAAAATAAAATAAGTGAACTATCTTCAGATCATTGTCTAGTTTACAAAATATACTTTTTACCATACGCAAATTTGAAACTTTACATAATTCCGTTGTTGCTTTATAAAATAAATCATTGGGTTCATATCATATGTATGATAATCATTATCACTTATGAATATTAATATAAATATATAAATATGAAGATACTATTAATGATTAAATAAACTGCATGATACTTAAGATGATGAAAATAAATGAAGTTTACGAAAAATGTCAACTAGTAAGTCGAGGGCTGTGAAAATGATTAAAATAAACGATCAAACTCGTTGTGGATTAAAGAAAATGAAGCGATTAAACAAAAAAGTTTATTGACAGAACTGTTTAATTGATGAGCTGGTGTTCAGCTTGTGAAAGTTTTTTTCCATCTAATTAATTATTATTACTCTTATAGTTGTTGAATAATTGTTTGTCACTATTATTGTAATCAAATTTGAATGCAGGTGCTCATTCATTATGTTAAGTTTAGTTAATTGTTTTTCGACTCCTTTGTAATTAATTATCTTAATGTGTGATTGAATTGATGGAGAGAATCGACAGCTACATTATTGTAATTTGAGATTTGTTACACGAAAATAAAGATTAATTAAAAATCACATTTAATAATTGATTGATAATTTTTCATTAAATCAATTGTATTGAAATAAACAAAAAATATTATGAAAATTAACTTAGCAGATAGTTGATAATTTTAAGAATTTTTGTAACAAATAAATTATGACAAAAAAAATTTATAAAAAAAATTGGCATTTAGGAATTTGAAAAAACTATAAATGCAATTTTTTTTAAATAATTTTTTGAAAGAAATTAATTTGTTAAAAAAAATAAAAAAATTGTCAAGTGACAGCTAACTTTAATGCCATCAAAAATGAGTGGAATCTAAAGATGGATTTAATTTTTTTTTTTTTTAATTATAAAGTTTCATAAAAATAATTTCTTTTGAAAAAATTTAATCAATTATTGTAAATATAAAATAATTATTTTAAACTAATAAAATTTTTCTAACGGACTAATATGAAGCTTCCATTGATAATTTTTATTAAAGAAAACAAAAATTTACTTTTTATTCAAGTAAATAAATTATCAAAAAATATGTAAAGAAAGTTTTTACATTCACGCACTTTTTGTATTTATTAAATAATTTCTTAAAGAATAAAATTGTTAATTTCTACAAATTTCAATAAATAAATTTTTTTCAATACAATTATTATTAAAAATTTGTAATTAAAATTATTGTCTTCCAATAAAAAAAAAAATAAAAAATATTTCCGTGTAATAAAACTCAAAATAAAAAACCAAAATGAAGACTATAAGGCACTAGATATTTGCTAAGCATTTATTAATTAAAATGGTAACGATAACCTCTAGATGAATGGGTCATTTGCCGGTTGTTGTGCGAAAATAATGATTTAAAAAAATAAAAAATATGGACCTACTCACTCCTATGTACAGCTTTTGAATATTACGAATGAACGAGTGTGAGAAATAATTGAAATTCCAGTCGAAAAAACATGTAATAAAAAATAAAAGTGTTTTAAAAATTACTTACATTAATTGTTCACTACTTGGCCTTGATAATTTTTCTCAGGATACTGCTCAGGTTTTTGGCGGTAAATCTATTGGTCGACGCAAGCATTCGAGTGATCAAGTCATGACGGATGAGACGATGAGCCAACACAAGCTTGCAACTAATTTTAGTGTCTTTACAACGTAATTCTTTACTGACAATTCGCAAATTTTCTTGTAATGACACTCCCGTACTTGCTTCAAGATCTTCTATTGCTATTTGAGGTAACAATGATGTTAAAACCGACTGAAAAATATAAAATTGTGTGATTGAAATGAGTTTACTGGACTGCAGTGGCTGTTGGCGGAGTTTTTTTTTTTTTTTAACGAAGGGTTTACACTTTATTCTCTCTCGCCCTCTATTGGTCAAACGGAAGTATCTCTGTCATAATTGTACAACAAATGGAACCTTAAAGCGCATTTTATGCATAAATAAATGAAAATTCTCCAAAAAAAGCGCTTTGCTCTTCGATAGATAATCTATCAGAAAGCGAAGCATTTTTTTTTTTTCTTTTCGAAATTTTGTTCCATACATGAGAAAAACACGGTTGAAAATTAACTATCGACCGCTCTTAAATAGAATATTAATACTAAAATTATGAAAAATTAAATAACACTGAAGTTAGCCATCAGCTGTTGATTTTAAAAATTTTTTTAACAAATCAATTACAATAAAAAAATGCTTCCAAAAATTTTCACTTGTAATTTTTATTAATTTTCACATGTGACACTTTTTAATAATATTTTTTTTATAATAATTAAATTGCTATAAAATTCTAAAAAAAATTTTTAATATCTGTCAACTTCAGTGTCATAAAATTAATTATTTCGTCGTTGAATTTTGTTAAGAAATAAATTAATTATAAAAACGCTTTTTTTTAATTTATTTTCTTTAGGAATGGGATTAGTAAATGTTATATTATTAAATCTAGGTAAAGGTAACAGTAGTTTTGATTTTAAAATAAACTTTTTTTTACGACTCACATATTTTAATTTTATTTCATTAGATTGAAGTTTATTGTACTCTCTTTCAGGTGTTGAATACGAAAAATAAAAAAAAACATGGCATCTTCAAAAGAAAGGTCCCTTACGAGACAATCTACCACAATTTGCCAAAAAAATAAAAAATAAATGGCAGATGTTTGAAAAAATGGATAGAGAAGTACAACAATAAAAACATCGATTTTTTTAGTTTACAAGGTGGTCATTTACTTTAAGTAAAATTTAATTTTGTGAATGTAATATTTAAAAAAAATAATTTATCTAGTTAATAATTTATGAAAAAATAGTAAATAATTAAAATTACCTCACAAAAATCTATTGATATCCAATAAACCATTTTTCGCGTACTTTTTCTTCGAGCTTGACGACCACCGGCATTAAAATACACAATGTCATGACACTGCTCATCATAATAATTTTCATTATAATAAAGAAGCAAGTCTTCATCTGACTTACTAAAATTTAAATCTTCTTCATCTGACTTAGTTAATTTCAAATCTTCTTCATCCGATGAACTTAACAATCGCAAATTTTCCTGATCTTCAACTACCAGTTCAGCATTTTCAATATTTTTTTCCAAAGACCTATTAACTCGGAGACAATCTTTATCTAAATTTTCAGCAATGCAATCAATCAGTTCATCCACACATCTTTTGCTGACCTGTAAAATCAAAATTAAAATTAAAAAATTGAAAAAAATACCAATCTAAAATACAGCAAACTTACTCTTTTGGCATATTTCTTTATAACTTGCTGCGAATGTTGTTTTTCAATACTCGCGACATACTTTTCTCCTTCATCATAATCCATACAAATTTTCTGCCCGAGAAAAACACTCAAAGCTTTTCCAAATCCATAAATCGGTTCATCGTCTTTACAGAACGCAAGTAAAATTTCCATATAATTAACGTTATCATCATTTGAAAACATATCGCAGACAAACAGTTTCATCAAGTAAAGACGCCCTATTTCTTCTTCATCATTCTCTTCTAAATCAATTTCTTCCTTATCTCCAATTTTTTCATCCTGAGACTTATCTAAATCATCAGTACTATTAAACTTCTCTGCATCAAAAATTTTTTCCGTTACAACTTCTTCATGCTCAATCTTCAAATTAAACGGCCAGAGATGTACAGAAAAAAATTCTTTCCTACTAATAATTTGATCTTTATCACTATCTTTCTGCTTGAAAGCATCCAGTGCATCCAGCATCGCGTCTTGACTCAAGTTAACATCCAATGCATAAATAATAAACTCTCTCCAATCGACAGTATTGTCTTCAAAAATCTCATCAACTATTTTTTTAATTTCCTGTGGCGTTAACTTCAACCACGCAGTAGGTAAAGAAGAAATAACACATTCTCCTTCTTTCAACTCTTCTTCCTGTTCTTCCACTTCTGATTCTTCGCAAGTGACTAAGTCTTGCAAAATATATACAAACGAAACCTTTGAAATAATTCCACGAGGCTCTACACTCTGGAAAACATCTTTCAAATAACACAATTGTTCTATTCTAAATTTATCATCAATTTCTTCCTCTGAAACCAAAGGCTCAACAATCTTAACGTCTTTAGGAATAACAAAACAATCGTTGACTAAATTTATTTCTTCTTCAATAAGATGTTCATCTTCAATCGCTTTTTCAAATAATTTAACCAAATCATTGACATTATCAATCTCAATTTTATATCTTTCATTTATCGACTGACCAGCCAAAGAAAATCCTCGCTTAACATTTACAAGAAGAAACTCAATGTCTGCTTTGACAGCTGAATTTAGTATCTGCACCCTCATTTTTACTCTATTTATCTCGTACATCAGCGCGTACTTCCACTCTAAGAATAAATTTTTCTTCTTGGATCCCAGTTTAACTTTCTTGGGTTTTACAGACACATCAGATAACTTCTCAGACTTTTTTTCAACTCTTCCCGTTGAACAACGTCTCTTTGATTTAAGACCACGTTCTTTCTTCAAATCACTAACCGCTGAGTTTGATATCTCTTCAACTATAGATTGTGCATAATCAATAGTCGGCGTTATTGCTTGTAGACAATGATCTACAACTTCCTCCAAATTATCGCTAACACCTAACATTAAACTCTGAATTTCCTTTTGCAAAGCAGCGTCATTTATTTCTGGTAGCTTTGGACATTTTTTTTCTGCACCTCCACAATTTCCTATCAAGAATTATCAAATTATAAATTCATTCAAACTAAATTATTTTTTTTTAAATATTAACCTGAAACTTTATCCAGAATAATCTTCCTAAAAATATTATCTCCAATCGTCCGCTGCAGCATCGTCAAGTAATAACACCTCAAAAATTGCAAAGTATCCACAAACCGGTTTATCTCAATCTGCATGATCCTGACATAAATATTAACCAGCACAATAATTTGCTTGGAAGTCCAGTCATCCAAAACAATCTTCTTTTTTTCTTCATCAGCTTTGAGCCTTTTTGCATCACAAATCTCCCATAATTCCATCTGAAACTCTTCTACGTCACTGCGCAATTCACTCTTCTCAACTTTATCAAAGCTTCCTTCAATTACGCTATTAAAAGTCTCCTTGAATTTCCGAACTAGCTCTTGCTTATCCGAACCAATTTTACCGCTTTGAGCCACTCGATTGTAAACAAAATTCTTGTAAGGAATAATTGCAGTCAAGTTTAGCCTCTTCAGAGACAAGATATCTTTCAATCCATCAACATAAGTACTTTCGCAGTTCCTCCACAGTGAAACCAGCTCCTTGGCGATCTCAAAATTAAGCGGCAGATCCACCCAAGTCCAATTTAATTCGCCAGGTTTGACTTTACATTCTTGAGACTGCGAGCTTTTAACACTCAATGATTTAACAGAGCTGTTTCTGAACTCTTCACTCTCGAAAATTTCTTCAGAAGACTTCCTTGGAACTCTAACATTCCCAATAATCAGTCTCGCGACTCTTTTCAGTGTCTCGCTATCACACTCATCATAATAAACCACCTGAGCTATTCCTTGCTCTCTGTAGAATTCATCCACACGCGTTGCATCGTCAGCTCTTACTTCAAGCAATTCTTCAGCATTTACCTCAACTTCTGCAGGTTTTTCAATGATTCTAACGTACGTAGTCAAACAAGAATTATATTTTACATCAGATTTCATCACCAGATGCGGCAGCAACTTCGATTCTCTGCAAACAGATTCGCCTGAATCCATAAACTTTATCTGAGGTTCAAATTCATAGTCTTCAATATCATCTTCATTGAAACTGAAGATTTTGTTGACATCAGAGAGTGGTCTGCCGCTCAATGACAGCTCAAGAAACGCTAATTGTCGATAAGTAACTGGATAATTTATCAAAACCCAGCCTTTTATGTCGTCAAAACTCTTCAGATACTCGAAAATACCTTTGGCTATTAATTCATCAGAAACGGGTTCACCTTGGATAATAAATCTGTGGATCCATTCTCCAATATATGCGCTGTCGCTCAATGTTGGGTGCATGTCATCGAAGGGAATCACTCTGGGAGTCTGCGTTTTTTTGTTAATTTTTGTTATATTTTTACTCTTACCTTCACCATTCAAAGACTCAAGAGGACTTTTTATGGATGATTCCGAATGAGTTTCAGATTTTAATTCTTCTATACTGTCTTCATCTTTCTTCTCTTCTTTATAAGACTGAAGACAGTAGTTAATAGCATCTTCCACCAGAATCACGCTTATTTTCTGGTGTTTTAGTAAATCTTGCAGTGTTGAATAATGCTTTGAATCAGGAACTCCAAGTAAAATCGCTCGAACTCTAACCTCGGGAAGTTTAGGTCTTAAAAATTCTTGAGGAAATTTTAGAAGTAATTTATTAACAATATGACCTAAAGTAATACTCCCCAATTCGATGAATTCTTTACTTTCCTGGTCAATCTCCGGTATAAATTCATTCCAGGGAGCATTGATGTCAATGTAATCCCTCAAATCTTTATCAATCAAAACATTGTTCTGAAGATGATCAGAAATAACTTCTGGTTTACTTTCCAATTTATCTTGGCTATCATCCTCTTTGCATGAAAAAATTTGTAAACCTCTAACAAATAAGCTCTTCCATTCATTCCACAATCCACGAGGAATTTCAGTATCCAGCGAATAAACTGCGAGGTCAACCACATCATCAACAATATCTTGCGCTATTTTACAAACGTCATGCCTCATTTTTTCTTCTAGTTCTTCCTGCAAACGTCGCTGCAGTTCATTGAACCTTCGATTTTCATCCTCCAACTCTTCATCATCCCAAGCTTTCATTTCGCGCTTGCTTTCTTCAACCAAACGCATGTGGCCCTCTTTGGCTTTGAACATCATTTCATTAACCATCTGTCTGTTAGCAGCTATTCTATCCTTCTGGCGACGAATTTCACACAATTTGGTTGTCATTTTCTTCTCGTAATCCGACTGACGCAACACAGCTCCTGCAATTATTTTGTCAAAGTGATTTTGTTGATCCTCTTCAAACTTGTCCCAAAAATATGTCAATACGCGATTCTGAATTTCTTTGTTACGCTGATCTATTTCAGAATCTCGCTTTCTGCGGGCTTTCAATTCTTCGATGTATTGTTTTGCCGCTTCTGGACGTCCATGAACGTCATAAGGCTCTAATTAAATACAACATGAGGTCATTAGTTACACAAATGCATTAATAATTAAATCAATAAATAAAGCAAGTTACTACTTTCAATAATTGAACATTACATTTTTTTCAAAATTTCTGTAAATAAGAAATAAAAAATTTTAACTTTCATTTTTTCAAATTTTTAACTTCCCACTAAGAAAATTGAAAATTTTCAAAAATCGGGAAGTTATTGGTTTTACTCCGTTTTTCGAGAATCGAGTTTTCATCAGATCCCAACGTTTTAAGGTCCAAGGAAGCTTCCCTGAATGTTTTCGCGATGATGTCCGTATGTCTCTGTTTGTGTGTGTGTTACCCTCTTATAACTTTTGAATGGCTTAACCGATTCCATCACGGTTGGCGCCATTCGAAAGGGCTTTACCAAACTTAGATTTTGAATACAATTTGAATCGATTCGAATCGGTGGATTCTGAGAAATCTCAAAAAAACTACAAGAAAAAATTTTTTCAAATGGGGTTTTTTTGGAATAATTTTTAAACGGCTTTACCGATCAATTCCAAAAACTAATCAGGTCTTAACACTAAAAAATCACGTCGATCGCTGCCAACCCGATCAAAAACGGTTAATTCGTTCGTGAGTTATCGTTGTCAAAAGAAAACCGAAAAAAATGTTTTTTTTGGAATTTGGAACTTAAAAATTCTTAATGAAGCTTAAAGAACTGCGTCGAATGCCTTCAACCACATGAAAATCGGTTCATTTATTCAAAAGTTATTGCGGTTTGAAAATTCAAAATATAGTGTTTTATTAAGCTTCTATTAGATTTTGAAGTTTGGAGACCTCGAAATGACAAAAATGATATATTAGAGCTTGAAGAGCTTAAAAATGTAAGAAGTAAAATTTTGAAAGCTAAAATATGGAATAAGCGGAAAGTTGCAGAGATGGCTTTTAGGGTCAACCGTTTTCCTAATTTTTTTTTAAACTCAATTACAAAGTTACCAAAATTTCATTCTCACTTTCAAGTAGCAATTTCTTTCATATTTAAATTAACAAAAATAATTACCTTCAGTCTTTGAACGCGAAACATCAGCATGTTTTTCAGCAAAATCATCAAGCTCTTTCATCATTTTCTTCTTAGCATTTCTTCTGACCTCCTTCTTATCAGTTTTACGAGCAACAATTTTATTTTTTAACGACCCATCATCAGAGTCTTCATTATCCGTCAGTATTCTTGAAGCTTGTGATGAACTAACATTACTGTGTCGTTCGCGTAAGTAATTAGTAATCATTTTTTTGACATCTTCCTTATGCGAACCCGATAGTTGCGTATTGATCTCCAACAACTTAAGCAAAGGGTGTTCCGGCAAAGTTTTGTCAAACTCCGGCTCTTCTGGAACAACCTTTACGTCAAATTTAGTCGAAGCAGGTACATATTTTTCTCGCTCCTTCTCGAGAGTTATAAAATGTAAGCGATCTTTATTTTCTAGGCACAAATATATTTTGTAGAGCAATTGGAAGGCTGCTGTACCTTTGCCGTTTGAAATGTCCTCTATAGCTTCCCGATCGCATTCGACCCCGATAAATCGCAGCCAGACTTGAAGATGCCGTAAATTAACTCTTGCCAACGCTGGGTCTGACGTATGGATTATTGTATTTAATTGGCTCTCGTTTATTACCGCATAACTGTGTAACAGTTTCGCGTAAAATGTCCCATCCTGACAGCAGTTTCCTATTGATGGTGCTGTTAAATCAATTATTACACCCAGTCTCGATCGTATCCACGTGCTGATTATTTCGGTCATAACTTGGTCAGTTTATTGGTTAATTCACGATTTTGGTTTTGGCGTTTATGAGATCGTTAATCACTTGAAATCAGCTGTATCTGCAAAAATTAATATTTCAGTCAGTTGTAATAATTTCAATAAATTAATTATTAAATTAAATACTTACTTCAAGCATAGACCAATCTCTAATATCAATATTAGCGAAGTTAAAAATTATTTTCAATTATTTGTTAAATACATTATAATAAAAAATAAATAATAAATTTTATCTATTTTTTAGAACTTATCAAAAGTATAATTTTTTAATTAATAAAACATTCACCATTAAAACTTATTTTCAAATAAAATTTTCAGGAAACTTTGAAGGATACAAGTCAAATTTATAAAAAATTTCTTCTCAAAATATTCCATCATTTTTTTTTTTATTTTTAATTGTTAATACTTTTACAAAAATTTAATGTAAAAAAAATGAGGTAGCGTAAGACTAAGCGAAGTTTTACAGAAATAAATAATCTTAACTTGGTAATTTAAAAACAATACTGTCATATGGATTCTTTAATTTAAAAAAAAATTGTTAACTGAAATTGCTTAAAAAAAAAATTTCAATTATTATTGATTTTTTAAAAATAATTTTCAATCACTTTCATCTCGATTTCTCTTTAAACTTTTCTTCTGACTCTTAGATTCTAAAGCAGAATCCTCTTCCTTGATTTCTTCTTTTATTTCTTCTTTCAGATCACCAGCATTTGTTATTTCATCCTCAAATTCTTTTTTTTCGACGGACTCAAAATAAGAAGACTTGGCCTCAATTTTCACCGAAAATTCATTGACTACTTCTTGATTTTTATTTTGAGTACCATCAAGAATTTCGGCTATAAAATACTGAGGATACTCATTACTAGTCTCTGTACTATTTTTACTAAAATTTTCAGAATTTGATTTAGCTTTTTTCACTACTGGTCTACTCAAATCCATGTTGTAAAACTCGTTCAAATTAAGATCAGCAATTTTCCCTCGTAAAAA
Source organism: Cotesia vestalis (assembly GCA_000956155.1). Taxonomy (NCBI): domain Eukaryota; kingdom Metazoa; phylum Arthropoda; class Insecta; order Hymenoptera; family Braconidae; genus Cotesia; species Cotesia vestalis. Next base: position 10,222 of record JZSA01001786.1, on the reverse strand, counting down.
CAAAATATGTTTCTTAATAGCTTGATAAAAAAACAGTTTATCTTCCATCCTCGGATAATTAGAACACCTGGCACTACTAGAAGGTACGACCCAAAGAGCAGTGTCTCCAATTTTTTCATTCTGGAGACCAAAGTTGAACTTAGTTTTCCCAAACTGCTGAGCAAAAATCTGGTAGATGCATTTTCCATTAAAAACTGCGAGCTTGGGCTTGAATTTCTTCAATTTTTCAGCAACAATATCGCACCCAAGCTTTATTTCCTTGGCATTTAAATCAGCAGATGATCGCGTAGCGCGGTCGACAATGTTGGTCAGCCCAATGTCGTACTCAAGCAATTTATTGTCCTCTTCAAAGCTAACAAACTTAGGAACCAATTCAGACGCATGCAAAAGTTTATAAAAATGATTACCAGGACCAGCGTAATAACGTCCTTTGTACGCGGCCGTTAAACTTGGATTTATGCCCACGAAGACGACATCCAAGTCTGGTTGCAGGTAATCTGACAGTGTCTTTGATTTCTTCATTATTTCTTCCTCTGTCATTCCATCAAAACGACCATTTTTTTTCTTTGACATTGTATTGGTGGTTTTTTTAATCAATAAATTCAACTGGAATTTAGAATTCAGGAATTTGGTCATAAAATATTTATGAAATCTGAAAAAATAAAAATAAAAATTAGTAATTATTTTAATAAAAAAAAGTTAAACTATTGATTAAATTGATATTTTTTTATCTAGAAAAAAATTAGTTTAATTATCTTTAATTAAATATTACTATAAGACTTTTGAGGTCAAACTATTTAAAAATCAGCTTATAAATATCTTATCTCAACTTTATATAAATACTATCGAAAAAATAACAAAGAGTTGACTGTTTAGCGTCATGTTATCTTATAATTAAAATATCTTGTTGAAATAAAAGCAATTTAACACTAAGTACTTCGAATTTTTTTTTTTTTTTTTGAATTTTTTTTTTTTTTTTTTTTTGATTTAAAGTATTAATATTTAAGAATGTTATTTCAATTAATTAATATGCAAATACACTTATGAATGATTGCGCAATACATACCTTGACAAAAAATGATTTTAGAATAGTTAAAATAAAAAAATACAGCACATTGTTAATTGGTCCTTAAATTAATTAATAAAAAAAAAAAAAAATAAGTAATCTTAATTTTTTGAATAATCTTTTATTACATGTACACTTCTATTCAATCAAATTAGAACTTATAAATAAATACTACAATTTATAAGAAATAATAATCGAAATTACAATAAAAAAATTTAATTAAAATATAAAAGAGGTTTTTCTTATTAATATCTGTCTAGACTAATTTTAAAGAAATACATTAGCATATATACTTGATTCAAAGAAGCGTATTATCAAAGAAATATTGTTCCTTTATTTATTAATATTCGTTATTTAATATGCATAGATTGATAAGGTTATTACTGATAACACAACTTTCGAATGATCTGCAATTTCTGTTCTTAGTTTTGTTCCATTCATAAAAAAAAAAAAAAAAAAAAAAAAAAAAAAAATAACTAATTGTTACAAACTTAACGAACACTACCTTTGGAATGAGCTATAAGCCATTGAAGAGTAATATCGATATTATCTTTTTCTTTACAAGAAATGCTGTAGCAACAAATTTCGCGATCTTGGATTGCCGAGAGATTCATTCTATCTATTAAGCCATTTTCATCGAGAGCGTTAGGGAGATCTCTTTTGTTGCCTAGCACTAACACGGGAATACCCGACAACTGGGGTTTATCTAAAAGATTGTGCAGTTCGTTACGACTAGCCTCTATTTTATCGGGATCAGCGGCGTCCATCATATAGACAATGGCGTTAACTCCTCGACAGTATCTCTCCCACATGGATCTAAACCTGGGTTGGCCTCCAATGTCCCATATTTTAATGGTCACATTTCCTTTGGTTATTTTTCGCATGTTGAATCCTACTGTGGGTATCATGTCTTCACTGAACTGACCGGAGGCGATCACGTTGACGAATGTTGTTTTTCCACTGTATTGAAGTCCAATCAACGTCAATTCCATCTCCTCCTTCCAAAATAACGACTTTAGCCAGTCGAGTATACGATTAATTAATGCGAACATTTTGGCGCACCAGGGTTCAATCCAGCTGATAATTAAAAAATTATATTTCACCACAATGATTTTGTTTTACACAAATTAGCGGAGGCAGTTATTTAATATGTTAATATGTGAGTTTCTAACAAATGACATTGAATTTTATTATTTTAGTTTAATTAATTTTTTATAACTAGAAGAATAATTATCTCAATGTTTGTTGCTATTTAAAAACTTTGTTCTCATTATCAACACATTCTTAAGATAAAAATAAATGTTTTCAATAATCAGCAAAATAATATTCTTAGAACAATTTTTTCTTGTAACTTGTAAATATTTTTTACGACAAACATGATACATATTTTTTTTATTTAATTTATAGCTTTATTATTGAATTCGATGTCGTTTGTTGAATTACTTGTGGATTAAGCTATCATGCGTGAGTAAATTTATTAGATTCAAATAAAATTATTTTCTTAAACTAATGGATGCTATTTTTTAAAAATTTCAAGTTAAAAAAAAAAAGACCTTTCCTGGTTATTTAAAAAATCATTTTAAAAATACAATTAATTTAAATTTTTTTTTAATTGAACATTTAAAGTCACTATAAAAACTGTGAAATATTGATGAACAATAAAGAAAAGAATTAAAATAATGGAATTATACAATGTGATGAACAAGCCATTTAAAAAAGTTAACTATTCATTATTGAAATATATAAACATATTGAAGAGTCAACTTTTCTTTGTATCATCTGTCATTTTCTCTGTTGTATAAAAAGTTTCACTCAAAGTATTTCTAATAATAAAAATATCGTCATCATTAATTCAATATAATCATTTACTTTTATTAGAACTTTCACTTGGGAAATTTTAAAATAACCAGGCAATCTCTCAGATTATCCGATTGAAAATTTTCGCTGCTCCACCTTAAAATGAAAAGACAATTAGTCCAGACGAAAATATTTATAATTTTACAGATCCACTTAATTAAATTAATTTTAGTTGAATCTAATAAATAACAAAAAATAATAATTTGAAATAATAACAATGATAATGATATTAGTTAAGAATCAATTAACAATGTGCTATGAATATTTATTATTTAGCCTCTTAACCTAACAAAGCAAATTCTTAAATCATTTTTTATCAGTCAAGTGATAACTTAACAATTAATCTGATTAATTTATTTTACTAATAAAAATAATAATTTTGATTATCGGTAATTAAGTGATTAAGATTTTTATTTTTAAAAATTAAAAACACGAAAATTATCGACATTTGACAATTACTTTAGGTTTTATAAGCAAATAAATGTGAGAAAAAACTTTGCGTATAAAAATTAAAAAATTTTCTACGCAATTTTTCGATTTTTTTAATTAAATTTATTTGTTTAAAAATTGCCTCATGTCGACTACTTTCATTGATTTAAATAAAATTATTACAAAAAATGCAATAATTATTTTATTAAAGTACTTTTGTTTATCAAATAATTATTTTCGATGAATAATGCAATGACTCATTATTGCAATCAAATAATTCCATGAAAAAATCAATAATTACAAAACAGAATGTTAATCTTTTGAAACATCTTAAAAAATAAGCGAGTGTTATTAATTGTAAATAAAAATTTAAAAAAAATAAACAACACAACAATTAATTGCAGCTGAATTAATGAGTTATAAAAAAAATAATTATATATAACAGATGACGTTTAATATGAGTTTGTAGGTTATTCATACGCACCAAAGTAATGAACTGTCACTTCGAGAACAATTACATCAAATGAGTTAATTTAGGTGACTATTATTTATTGTTGCGTATTTTTAAATAGTGTATCCAGTCAGTGGATTATTTATTGTAAATGCTTGATAAATATAATAATTAGATGCCTCAGAGTTTCGTATGTTTACAAGGTTTGCACTAAAAATGGCGACCAATTATAAATTCACCGGGAATTCGAAGTTCATAAATTCCCGCCAGAGGCCACAACTTGTCTATTTGAAAAGTTAATAAACACTTCAGTCTTTCGGAGTGCTAAATACATTGTTGTGGTGTCAGTTGGGCTTAGGTAGTATATAGTTTAACAAATTACACGATAAAGTATGATGATTGTTGATTATTCATCAGAACATTGTCAAAAAAAAACAAGAATAATATGCAATTCTATTAAATATAAGCGACAGTGAATAAATTTTAATCAAATATTAGAAAAAATGAATGAAACTGAAGTTGACAGATATGAAAAATTTTTTTAGAATTTTATAGCAATTTAATTATTTAAAAAAAAATATTATTAAAAAGTTTCACATGTTAAAATTAATAAAAATTACAAGTGAAAATTTTTGGAAGCATTTTTTTCTTGTAATTGATTTGTTAAAAAAATTTTTTAAAACAACAGCTGACGGCTAACTTCAGTGTTATAAAAATGACATTAAATTTAGCTGTCACTTCACAATTGTTTCAATTTTCTTTAACAAATAAATCATAGAACAAAAAAATTATTTAAAAAATGGACTTGTAGAAATTTTAATAAATTAAAAATGCAATTTTTTAAAAATTATTTTTTAGAACAAATTTTTTTGTAAAAGAAAATTAAAAAATTGTCAAGTGACAGCTAACTTTAATGTCATATTATAAAAATGAATGAATAATGCACTAAAGAGTTGCGTTAAATTAGTAAATTTTTTTTTTTTTCGTCCACTATGAATATTTTCCAAAAGTTTAACCTAGGAGTATCTTTTTTTATTTCTCAATTGAAATATTAAAGTATTCAATATTGGTTTTAAAAAAAAAATCAATTATGCAGTTAATTTTTTTAGACAGTGAAAAATGAGGTAAATATACTATCACTTTTAATGTCGCAAACATTTTTTAATTTATAAATAAGTATTAAACATTAAAAAATATTTCAATTAAAATTTTTTCACTTCAATTACCATTTCGTATATTTATTTCATAAATATGATACGAACTTGTCGATTGTTGAAATTGAAACATTGAGAATTAAGGGGGCATAGACACATCTAGTGTGATAGCCCAAAAAAAGGCGATTTTTGAAAATTAAAAAAAAATAACTACTGTATCAATTATTTTAAAATTTCAAGAGTATATCTATACATATTTTAAGAATACGCAGTACAATTTTTGAAGAAAAAAATTAAATATTCTTCGAGTTACACGCGATGGATGAAACCAAAAAAAAAAAAAATTCTCGTTAAACAAGAAGATATTGTCCATACAATGACCTACGGCCAAAAAAAAATTTCGAAAATTCGGCCTGCCAAAATTCGATTTTTGATCAGATCAAAAAACTGATAGCTTATTGTGTGGAGAACTATATACAGAACATGCGGAAAAAAATTTTATAGTGATCGGATCATTTATCTCTGAGTAATCACTGCAGCAAATTCGAAAAATGCTGTTTCGAGAAAAACATATTTGTCTAAATTTTGATTCCAAAAATTGTTTTATAGGTTTTGTATCAAAATATCAACTTTTTGATTATTCAATCGGTCTGTTTCAAAAAGAACATCATTGAATACAACAGAAATTTCAAAATTTCTCATTTTAACCCTCCAGCTGAAATTTCAAGGATGACATCGGTGATTCAGAAAACTTCGCCCAGTCGGTATGAAAAATAATTTCTTATTTAAGTATTTTATTATTTTATCAATTAATTTGAAAGAAATAAGCCAAGTGAAACGACAAATTTTTGAATTTGTTATTATAATTTCTGAATTCTGACATTTTAATCCTATTTATGAAAGAAATTTTATGGTATCCAACATTAACCATCAACCGATAGTATAAACCACAATTGAAACGGCATACCTGAGCCAGTAGATACTGACCTCTGGATGAATTTAAAGTAGCCCAACAGCTCCTAGAGAAATAAATGAACCATGATAGATTATTACACTTGAATCCTAGGTATGTTTGACGACAAGCTACGAGAGATAATCCAAAGTTTACACAAACAACTGACATGTTGGGGATGCCTGGTGTTTTCCCACGTTTCCAATCAAAACCAAGTGTACAGTAGCTTATGCAATAGATCTGTAGATAATGTTGATGCGAAATATCAGTTGTTTTACTTCAAAACATATCTCTATATGTCTATATTTACGTTTACTCAAAGCTTATGCAGTTATTGATCTATTTATTTACAATCAAAACTCCCTTATAGACTTAAACTTTTAATTTGAACACAAATATTAATCAAACTTTCTTTGATAACTTTGTTTACCTTAGTAATAATTTTAATTCAATCAATTGAATTATTTATTATTGATAATTCAAATAATGTTTAAAGTTTAAATGATCAAAAAACAATTTATATTAAAGGTGGGCATTTATTTACTGTTAAACAATTATCTAAAAAAGTTTTTGAGCTTGAAAATGTTTTTTGGTTCGAATAAATTTAACTTGATTCAAAAATTTTTCTATTTAATTCTTCAGACTAATTTGCTTAATTCGAGATTTTTTAACTTCCTGCTAAGAAAATCAAAAATTTTCGAAAATCGGAAAGTTATAATCGGGTTTTGCCCCGTTTTACAAAAATCGAGTTTTTATCAGATCTCGACGTTTTAAGGTCACAGAAAGCTTCCCTGACTACCCCTGACTGCGATGTTGTCACTATCTCTGAATGTGGGTATGTGAACCGCTTGTAACATTTGAACGACTGAACCAATCGAAACCTACTAAGCAGCGTTTAAAAGAATTTTCTCAAACTTATATTTCCTGTAAATTTGAACCGATTCGGATCGATAAATTTTAGAAAATCTCAAAAAAACTAAGAAAAAATTTTTTCTTAACCGTTGTTTTTTTTGGAATAACTTTTAGACGGCTTTATCCATCAACTTTAAAAATTAATCAACTCTAAAAATTAACCGACATTTCTTTTCGGATCGTTTTTTAAGCAATGATATAACTATACGAGCTCAAAAAACCATGTCGATCTTATCAAGAGGGAAAAATCGGTTGAATGGTTCGTGAGTTATCGTCGTCGAACAAATTCGGAAAAAAGTGAATTTTTCAAATTTCTCTAAAATTTTTGGTTTGATAAATTTGTGTATAAAAGTAAATTCGAAATACTGCGTTGAATGCTACCAACCGTGTGAAAATTGGTTTATTCATTCGAAGAGCTCAAAAGCATATAGAAAAGCTAACTCATTGAGCTTGAAAGGCTCAAAATATTACATAGATTGTAATTTTGAGCTCAACAAGCTCAAAAACGTCATAAGTTCAATTTTAAGCGCTCAGATGTGGAATTAGCGGGAAGTTACAGGGATGGCCTTCAGGGTCAACCGTTTTTCTAATTTTTTTTTTTATCAACAACGTGAAATTTTTATCACCGTTAGTCTAGAAAATTAAAAAAACTATTGATCGTAGTAATTAAGAGAAGTTTCGAATAATTTATCAGCACTTCGTAATAGCAATAGCAATCGGTGAATATTCAAATTACGAATTAGTGAACACGGTGTTAATTACACTCATCAAGCTGAATGCACTTAAACGAAGTAATCTGTGAGTAAGAGCATAAGTGAGAATTTGAGGATCGTTGCCAAATCGATTTAGGATATGAGTTAAGATCTAACCGTGAATTAATACCTAATCGTGTTATTAAATGTTTATTCATCCATTCTATAATTAAATTCAATCCATTTAGTTGTACGTATACAACTTTCATTAATTAATATACAGGACTAATTGTTTGTCTTTGGGTTCGATCGAATTAATTGGCATCTAATTACTGAAGCTACTGGTTGTCAAATACAGGCCTATAACTAATGGCAATGGCTAATAGCATAGAGAAACTAGATCAGAGTACAATGCATTGGATAGCTTTGGCTGTTGGGATAGTGGATCCATCAAATGGATCTATTGATTTTTTATTTATGATTTTAATGAAATTATTAAAATTATGATGTATACAAAGAAAAAATAAACATTATATTCTTTATGTAAATGGAAAAATTTATAATGGATATACATAGAAATTCGATTAAGCAAGGAACAAATTTAAAAAAATTGAAAATAATCATAAACTTATTAAATCAAAACGTAATAAGCAATTATTTTTTTCATTGCAATCAAAGCAAAATAAATGATACTAAATTTAACTATGAAAATTTCTTTTAAAACAAAAACATGCACAGTAAAAAATTTTACGTTATTGGGTCAAATAAATTTGTTTTAAAAAATTTTGTGTTAAATATTTAACACTTTCTTGTGTTGACTTAAAAGAATTAACACAAATTAATGTTAGATAAACACTTAAAAGTGTTGAATATTTAAGATAAACATTTTTAACATAAAATTTTTTGACGCAATGACGCAAAATTTTTTACTGTGTGCCCATCATAAAAAGATACCTGTTCTCTTAACCCTTCAGGACACGGGCTATGAGATTTTTTCTTACGCAAAAACATTTAACATAATGAATGTCGCTGCAGTGCAAGTGAGACACTAAAAAACGCCCAAGTCCTGACGGGTTAATTATTTAGATCGCTATTTTATTTTTTCCGTAAATAGAAAAGTTATCTAGTCATGACAGGACCAGGTTTGCATTCTTCAATCTTCAGTCTTTGGTCAGGAGTACCATTTACTGTTGGATCGAAGAATAAGTATGCAAATACTTGTAAATTTGAAATGGATTAATCGTACGCGATTTGAGGGCGCTTTTATTATCCCTTTGTTCTCTTTGCACCTAGTAGACACCCAGATACAGAACAGCATTACAGTTTATGTGTATGTACAGCTGAGTTTTTGGTTGCACGTAGACAATGAAACTCAGTCAACGGTACTTGACGCAAACAGCCATGCTGAGACAAGGGAAAAGGCTCTTGAAACCACAAGGACACCGGACAGTCCATTTGTAACTATAAATTTAATTCTCTTTCACTCTACTCTCTAATTTATTACATATACGATGTTCACTAATTTCATTCCAACTATTTCGACAGTTTTACATTATATATATACATATATACATATTAATATTCATTTATATTCCGCAAATAGCTTTTCAAACTTAATATTAATTCACTTTGTTTCGGTATTTTTGCTAATACCCATTGTAATCCAATTAAACTCCTTCGCTCTATTTCATTTCGGTCCAATCTAATTAAATGTCGCAATTAAAAGTTGATTAAACAAAAAATGATGTCTTTTTTATTTAACAGAAATCGAGCAGGCTGGTCGTGGAATATGCGATCGGGATCAAAGAGAATTGTAAATAAAATCCAATGTTTTTTTTCGATTAAAAAAAAATATATAGACACAACTGTTCAATATATACTTTTATATTTACATAGACTTGTTTTAGAACGTTCATAACATTTTTTAGATATTTGATTGAGATTTTATCGAAATATTTATATAAAATAGGACGATACTGCAGGCATCAGAATTTTTTTTAATATTTTCGAATCAAAATTAAAAATGAAATACCCAGACTGTCAGTATAGTTTAAATCCAATTTTTTGTAAAATTTTAAAATAGAAAAATTAAATTTATCAATATTTTTTTTTCTATTTAGAATTCTTAATAATTCCATTGAAATTTTCTGTCTTTAAATTAAAATATACTGAGAAAAAAATTTTACAACTTGTTAATAAAGTAATAAATTAATTTAATTTGTAAAATATTAATTAACTTATTAAGTATAAGCCATTAGTAAGAAAAAAAGAAAATTAAATCAGTTTATTCATCAACGATGACGGTCGAGAAAGGCATTGAAAGCTATCACACCTTATAAGTAATTTAAAGTCTTCAGTTCGACCAGAGCCGCAGTGGCGAAAGTGGTAACGCGCCAGAACGATTTGTTAAGTGTATACTGCTTCCCTCTTACCATGAAGGAGCCTCATGGTATCGGGGATATGGATGACCGCTCCCGGTGTATCAGTTCTCGTGTTGTAGGGATGGTGGTCTATGCATGGTCTCAAACCAATTTGAATTACCAGCTAGTATTATCCACTATTTACTCTCTATTTATCCTGCATGTTGTGTGTGTGTGTGTGAATAGAGACATGTGGAGACCATCGTCCTGATCATCGGCAATCTGGAGTTCTCGGTTCGAGTCCGAGTTGCGGTGTTTTTTTTTTTTTTTTTTTTTTTTTTTTTTTTTT
>JZSA01001785.1:0-40279 GCA_000956155.1 Cotesia vestalis | reverse complement strand
TGGGGTGTTTTTTTTTTTTTTTTTTTTTTATTATTATTACTATTATTAATACTAAATATTTTTTATAATTATTTATATTTTTAAAAATTAATTATATTTTTTTCATGGTTGGTAATCTGAAGTTCTCGGTTCGAATCCAAGCTGCGGTAAATTTTTTTTTTGAGATTTAAATTACAAGCTGAGTTCTTAATAGCACTTTAAATTTCTAAATGCATTAACATTTTCATTGTTCATTAATTTTAATTTTATAATAAACTCTTTATAATTTTATGCCGAAAATACTCTACAGTAAGTTTTTAAATGCAAAATATTTCCGTTTAATGAGTAATACGAAATCGTTTAATTGAAAAATTGATTTATACATTTTTCTATCAAAACTTTTTCGACCTTGACGTGTAATTTTCTAGTTTATAAAATTTTTATTCCTTTTTTTTATCGAAAATCAGAACTTAGAATAAAATTTCTAAAGTTTTTTTATTATTCTGATGAAACTGTTATTTCCTATTTGAAAATTCAAAATCTTCAAGTTCGATATGAAAACAATAACCCGTAATAGAGGATAAAAATATCCCATTCACGAAATCCCAAAACATCTATCAACTTCCATCTCTCGGAATTGTCTGGTGCATTCTATGGAGTTTCAACAGTCGGAAATGCAAAGTTGAGTACCAAGTTGAGACCTTACCCATTTTGGCCATTACCGTTACCATTAACTCACCACAATCCGACAGTTTATTTGGAAAAAAATAATACAATGCTATGGGTTATGAGTTTTGAGCTTGAATTGCGATACTCGTTTGAAATTGATGGAAAAAATCTTCTATGTCTTGGAAGACCTGAAACTCGACAACATTAATCGGATCATAACGAGCCACGAAGTGATAAATGATCAATGACCGAAGTATAACTTGAACACAAGTCAATGAATACAAAGGAGTTAAGCCTGGTGTAAACTTGTAACACGAAATTACACGGTTGAAGGTCGATGGGAATAAATCTCAGTGTGGATCGTGGGGAATGGAACCTGGGAAAGCCAATCAATTTCCTGCCGACTCGTGCGAACGCCAAGGGAACCAGCCGTACCGTGAGGCTCATTCTACTCGTTCGACCGAAGGATGCGCCCTGCTATCATTCACAAAGATAGACGGCTTCGAGATCCCGATGTCTCGTGCCAATGTGTCACCGGCTCGTCTCTTCGCCAATTAAACCATCACTGTCAGCTTCTCTATACCTCGGCCTTTCAATTCAATTCATCTTCAAGTTTCTATTCCAACTAACTGTGAGTTCTGGATTTATAATTGATTTAAAATCCCGCCGCCAATCTTTGCACCGCATATTCATCTCGGGTTGCACGATTCACCAATAAATTACTCTCAGATTCACGTCAATGTTTCATTTCAATCTTTTATGAAAAGAAAAAATTAAAATAATGCAATTGCATATTTTTTTTAATTTATTATTAAATATTGAAGAGTTAAGTTCATTTCAAATCATCTGTCATTTTCTCTGTAGTATAATTGAAAGCAGGAAAATTATCAACATTTGACAATTGCTTCATATTTTATAAAAAAAACAAATGTAAAAAATTTTCTACGCAATTTTTTAATTTGTTTTTTATTTTAAAGGTAGTATTAAACAACACAAGTAATAAAATTGACGTAATATTAACAAAAAAGGAACTAAATAATAACATTAGCAGCAGACGTTTCCTTTGTCGTGTTGCTCGTCGCTCAGTGCACTACTTTGGATGATTAATGACAAGAGTGGAGCAGGAACGTCTGGTTGAGTTTATTGGAAACAGAACATCGATGATGCATCGACGTTGTCGCACTGAAGGGCACATATCGCACATGAGGTGTGTAGATATTCTGCACTCTGTGCCCTGTGAAACCTTGTTTGCCACCACGTGCTACCGACGAATAGAAACGTTAATAAGATCAAACTGTTCGCGTTCATGCTTTGACGATGCTACGTAACAATTCAAACTCTACTCCCACATGTGTATTATTGCTACACCTATAACTATCGCAACCATTCAAACACACACATGTAAGGTCGTGCTCGCATCAATATACATCAGACATTATGCAACTAAACGTGTGACACTTGAGTACCTACCACACTAGCGCTCAGCAATTAATAATCACTTGAGCTTAACACGCAACAATGGTAGTTTGATTGATAATGTATCAAGACATTTTATTTTGTACTCCTTTTTTATTTTAGCGAAAAAGTGACAAAATTTTTTGTCATTTCTGCTTTGAAATTAAGTGCAATAATTGAATTTATAAAAAAATCTATTAAAAAAAAAATAGCTGTGTACTTTAATTATCAATTTACAGTGTAGCTAGTAATTAAATTTATATTAATTATCGAGTCGAAATAACTAGATTGGAATTCATTGTAATCATTGATTAAAAAAATTAGTGATTAAATTAATTAAAAAAAAAAAATAGTATCCAATTTATTTTTTTAATTTAATTACACTCTAATTTGAGGAAAAGATTATCAATTTCATTATGAAGTAAAAATTTTCATGTGAATTTTTTGAAATCATGATCAATTAAATGATTTATTTAGCGATTCCCTTGTAAATAAGCAATCGAAATTGTTCAGATAGAAAATTTATGTTTGAATGAATTATTAAAAATAATCAAACCGTTCGTTTAATTATTTAATTGCCCGAATAATTAAATAAACACTTTCAATTGAATTAATTCGTCGAGAATTCATAATTATTTATTTCGATGAAATTATTTACTTAATTACCTGAATCAGTCGTTTGGAATCAAATTAATTCATTGAATATTATACTTTAATAAACTATTGCAAAATAATATTTTACTATCGGAAAAATTTCTACCTTTCAATTTTCACAATATTAAATATCAAATTTATACAAAGTTATTGATAAAATTAGAAAATTTTTTGTAATTTTAAGCAAATTTTCGTAATCTTTATACATATTCGCGCAATTTCGGTAGATAAAATGAGATTTTTAATTCCAACTGTCTTCTGTATTTTTCAGTCAAGTTTGTAAAATTACATAACTTCGATTTATAATTATTACCAACTGTGTTTTCTAAAGACGCAAATTTTTTTTCAATGAATTTATTACTAAACATCGCATTAAAAAAGTATAATATTTTAATGGAAATTTTCTTCAAGAAATTTTGATAAAAAATTCCTTATTTTTTTTAAAAATGTTTTATGGATAGTACAAAAATACAAATTACGCTCACCGCAAAAGACACAAAAATTTCTACCATTCTTCCATCAGTTATTGAATAATTGCTAAAAAAAATTTCTGTACAAGTTAATAAAATATTTATTCAAATATTACCACGCATGTTGATATAATCGCTTAGGTAAATAGGCACGTATATGGCTAAGTAAATATTTACGAAGAGAATATGATATATGACAATTTTTCCAGACTAGTAGAAACCTGATTTCTTGTTTGCATTAGCAATACCATGTATACGATGCGGCGTAGTACACTCGTGCTCGTGCTCGAGAAAATCCGCAACGTCGACAAATATATATTGTACTGAAATACATACACAGAATAGGAATGATACTCGAGAAATGTTACGCGTACACCAATCGATACTATAAATCGTGCTATCCCGAACTCTCAATATTCGGCACATATATAATAAATAATAATCATAGTACATATATTACATATACTCCAGTCAGGATTTATTTATTATTGAAGCCTGGAGACTCATTACATGGGTCATATCTAACGAGCGTGCAATTTACCAAATCAATTAATCTACTCGAGGATACTATTCTCATTTAACATAATTACATTGCTCTAGAGTCCAAAAAAATGTATTTTTTTAATTTATTTTTGATTTAATTAATAATTATATAATAAATGGTGAATTAAAAAATATTTTAACTTATCAATTTTTTAAAACAGCATCAAGATATTTAGTTTCATTAATATAAATTATTAAATGTATCTAATCGACAATTGTTATTATTTAAAAAACTTGAAATATTAATTATTCAGTTTTTTCATTTTTCGTAAAATCAAAAGATGAAAAAATTTCATTTCTGCATTTTATAAAAAATAAATTGGAAATATTTAATAAATGCATTCCTTAAAAAATCAATGATTAATATAAAACAAATCTTAATTAATTTTTTTTTCAATCAAAAACGTAAAATTTTTCTATCAAATAATTTACAATCCTCCGTTGCTGACTCATTTATTTTTGTACTTCATCCCATTTATTATTTCGAATTTCACTTAATTTAATATAAAAAAATTTTTATTGTTATAAATCACTGGAGAAAGTTCAGCTGACGTTTTATTCAACATGAAATGTTGCGAGTTTTTACTGAACAATGAGTACTGAAACTTTTGCATGTACAAGTTTGCTGGGACCAAAATACTTTTCACTGAATTGAGATCGTTATTCAAATTCTAAAGTATTAAAATTACAATCTATTTGTGGGAAATATTTTCATTTAATTATTCACAAAATTATTTGTAAAAATTATTAACTAACAGATAACTTATTTATTTATTTATTTATCAAAATTTTTAGATCCTGAAGCCGTGGCTCCCTAAGGATCTTACATATAAATGAATACATAGTAATAATAACAGTAATTAAACAGTAATGGAAATGATAATAAAAGACAGTATAGAAAATTTTTTCTTGATCCCCTACCCGAAAATACGCACTTTCTGGCAGCTCTTCGCTCCAGAAAGTACGATTTTTGTGGCTTACTTGAATTACAGCGCGCTCTGGCGGACTACGTTTTTTTTCTGGCTCGCTAGTACAATAGCTATATTCACAAGTATGCTGTTTAGTATATTCATTCGCTTGTTAAACTTTTGGAGGTTGTGAAAGTGCGAAAGTGTTAATGGCCAGTTGTGCTAATAATATTGATATGGATGATTCATCATCTGATGATTCCTTGGACGAGGAGGAGGTTTTGAGGAATTTTGATCAAGAAGCTCAAGAAATTGTCCGCGCCAAGATAATTTATTAATTTATGTGTTTTTTATTCTCAATTTTTCATTTCAGGATTTAATGATCGTGCAACTAATTGTAAATTATTGATGATATATTTTTTTAAGCCCGCCCCGACCAGCAAAACCTCGGCTTCGCCTCGGCTCTGCAAAAGTCGGGCGGCGCCTCCCCCCGCCCCCGCGTGTTTCCGTATTTTCGGATGGGGATCAAGAAAAATAGTATACAACCCATGGCCAAAAAGTTGGATGCTCTAACGCATGGAATATAGATGCCTCGGCTTCGCCTCGGCATCTATATTCCATGCGTTAGAGCATCCAACTTTTTGGCCATGGGTTGTATACTATTTTTCTTGATCCCCATCCGAAAATACGGAAACACGCGGGGGCGGGGGGAGGCGCCGCCCGACTTTTGCAGAGCCGAGGCGAAGCCGAGGTTTTGCTGGTCGGGGCGGGCTTAAATAAATATATCATCAATAATTTACAATTAGTTGCACGATCATTAAATCCTGAAATGGAAAATTGAGAATAAAAAACACATAAATTAATAAATAAACGAAAATAAATTAATAATTATTATTAAGTTACAAACAACGCAACAAATAATATCCGTTTATAATAAGTATCATTAATAATAAATAATGAAGTATGAATATAGTTTTTTCATGCATTATTTTTTCATGCATCATATCAATATTATTAGCACAACTGGCCATTAACACTTTTGCACTTTCACAACCTCCAAAAGTTTGACAAGCGAATGAATATAGTAAACAGCATACTTGTGAATATAGCTATTGTATTAGCGAGCCAGAAAAAAAAACGTAGTCCGCCAGAGCGCGCTGTAATTCAAGTAAGCCACAAAAATCGTACTTTCTGGAGTGAAGAGCTGCCAGAAAGTGCGTATTTTCGGGTAGGGGATCAAGAAAAGGCTTGTTTTGTATCAATCATTTGGTTGTTTTTGAGTGCATCAAGGTCAAAAACAGACCAAAACGCTCCATAATTTTTAAGCTGTTTTTGATCGCTTGTAGATTAAAAATAAACCTTTTTCAAATTTGATAATAATAATCGCTATCATAATAACAACAACTACAATAACAATAAATATATTTGAATTATTTTATTCATTTCCTTGAAGATCCTACACAGATAAAAAATGTTCTTGAATCAAGGTTCCTGTTGGAGATAAAAAGGCTAAGAAATGAATAACACCGTCTTTCATTTTTGTAAATTAATATTTATTAATTATTAATTAATAACTACATATTTTTGAAGAGCTCAATATTCTTGATTTCGGGTAATATTTCTTGATTTAAGGAAATTTTACTAAATTCAAGAATTTTCCTTCTTGATTCAAGACAATTACCCTCTTCAAAATTATATTCTTGGTTCAAGAATTTTTCTCTTGAATCAAGTTAATTTTTTTTTCTGTATATATAGGGCACGGTTTATACCAAACACTATACTTCACACTACGAAATAGTGAATACTGCTTATTAAATGATGCGTGAAAATATAAAGTTTAATATTTATCTTGTCGTCTTGTCAACATTTTAATCTTATCGATCTATTTACGTTGTGTTGAATATCGATATTTGGAAAATTATAGATTTAGATCCAATGAAACGATGAGAACTATTTTATGTATGGTAATAAAAATGTATTAACTATCACTGCCACTATTATTCGCAGATTCAAAACTTTTATTATCCATAAAATGTTCAGCCATGATAAATAAATATAACAGATGTAAGGTCATGATCAACGATCAGTGTATAAAACAAAAGAGCGCATGAATATATTGTAAATTAATTTGTTTTTTCATATAAATGGGACTTAAAATAATTTTTAATGAGATATTTAAGACTCGTAAAAATTATAAGTCGCCATCTTAGTCGACTTTTGGCTTTCAAACATTTAGAGTTAAAATTGTATATTAAAAACAGTATAAGATTTTATATTGAGTTTGAAAACAATACATAAAATCCAAGTACAGATTAACTAGACTAAAAACAGATCAAACTTTTTATTCTCATTAGATTAGAAACAGCATAAGAATTTTTATAGACCCGGGTAATAACTGTTAATTGTTAAATGCTATCAGTGGATGTAAAATTTACTACTTTAATTATAACAATTCTAAATTTAATAACAAAATTTTTTAATGATTTATTATATCTAAGTTTTAAATAAAATTATCGATTTTTTAGAAATAAATTCAATGCAAAAATCTGAACTGCTATTTGACATTATTTAGATTGTCATCGACGGTGAATAATTAATTCGAGTTTGATAATCAATGACTAAGCACGCTAGGAGCGGGTAAAACTCTCGATGTAAATTATGTATGAAAATATAAAAAAATTTAAGATAAAATGAATATATTAAAAATGTAAATATTAAATGAACAATAAAATGACTATTATATTTTAAAAATACAATATTGGAAAAATAATTCTCAATGCTCTATTGTACGACTTTTCTTGAAAAATGTAAATCGTAAAAAAATAATATGCATATAACGATATTGGAAAAATAAGGAATCAATTTGTCAGGGTTTTAAAAAAAATTGAGTAAAGAAAAATACGGTCAATTGATAACACTTGAAAAATAATGCCCGAGTTTTTTTCCTGATGCAGCAATTCTGGAATAAAAGTATTATAGAATGTAGAAGTTGCAATATAATATACAGATCGTGGATTCGAGTCGTTTACGATACGTCATACATATATATTTATACGTAATGTCCTCTTATTTCTTATTTCTTGTTCTCCTTTTCTCGATTTGACATAACATAGGAACGAGCAATGATAACTTTTAAAATCAAATAGAATAAAATTGAATCTCCATTCTCATTGAATTTACCGAGTTAACTTAATGTATTTACTTTTTATTTTATTTTCGGTAAACTTTCTCGGAAAAGTTTTCGGTCGAGTCCAATTAGAAGTATTTCATAGGATATCTCTTATCCTTTATCAAGTCAAGGATAAAAAATAATGTCAAGGTACAGAGAAGAGAAGAGATAAATAAAATAAAATAAAATAAAAAATAAAAGTAAATATACGGAATTCAATTCACGTGCTCCCATGCATCCTTCACTAAAACTTTTTTAGTTTATTTTATTTTTTATTTATTTTTATCCTCGACGAACCTTATTTCAATGTATATTTTCATATGCAGGGAGTAAAAACGATCTATATATTTTTCGCACAATGTGCATGGGTCTACATAAGGCATTCTGACTAGCGACACAAGGCTGTTGTTATGTAGAGTGTAGAAGAGTGAATAAGTAAAGCAAAGCGTGCAATATATAGGATGCCAGTGAAGCTGGAAAATAAAATTCGTATGTCGTATTGCACCGACGCCGACGCCTTTTGCTAGTAGAGATGCCGGTAGTGACATTGAGGGGATGAGAAAGAGCGCCCATTCAACCGTCTCTATGTCCTGGAGTTCCTATACTCCTCGACTCAGCCATCAGCCCTCAGCTACTTCTACACACTCGAGAACCTCAACACACCCTATATACATATATATAAGGAGCTATATATGTGCTAGTACAATAACGTATACATTTGGGTATGTGGGACTTATGTAAATAATCTTTGACTGTCAAACGCATGTGGTCGATTTCGGGGAGAGTTTCAAGGAGAATACTTCTTTTTTTTACACTACAAAAAAAAAACAAAATTAACTTGATTCAAGAGAAAAATTCTTGAACCAAGAAAATTAATTTGAAGAGTTTCATTGTTCTGAATCAAGACGAAAAATTTTTAAATCAAGAAAAATTTCTCAGTTTAAAAATTTTTCTATCTGATTCTTGTTTAAAAAATTGGTCGAATTGATTAAAATAATTTTTATATTATTCAAGTGAAGCTATTCGTTTGTTTTCTTGTAATAATAAGAACAGATATTGATATTATACTGTCAAAAAATTAATTTAATAAATTCTTCATGAAATCCTTGTTTGAACATAATTTTCATTGTTTCTCAGGGTAATCGCTTATGATCTTAATAAAATAATGTTAAATGGAAAAAAAATTTTCTGAAACATTCACAGCACTAATCTTCGTACATTACGAGTATAATGAATTATTAACTTCTAATACGACCCATTAGGTACTATCGAAAATTTAGAGTAATCTCTCACTACTAATTCCATCAAACTAATGTACCTTCATCCCTCGCAATTGAAAATTATAAAGCAAAAAAGCACCTAAACTCATCTTGTAATAAGTAAAAGTAATAACAAAGCTTAGAATATAAAAACAGTTAGAAGAGAATGGACGGTAATTAACGTAACGCTGAATGACAAAAAGATAATAATGCAGAGACGTGTCGCAGTAGGCCAATTAACTTGTATTCCATGATTCAGATTCGTTTTGCTTTAATTTCGGGTGTCCAGACCCGTGCTATGTACCATGCCGGGCTATAACTGTATGACTGGGTTCTATGTATATATACATGAACCATGGTGTCTGGTAGAGTACAACAGACTCGGAGAGTGCCAAGGGAGGGTAAATGGGTGTGTGGGGTATATAACACTGGATGGTAAAAGGGTACAATAGGGGGAAAAGTGGATCGCAGGGGACACAACTACTCTATTCATAAACACACACAGTCATATATAGATATCGTGTATACGAGTACTGGATTCTACATACAGTAGTACTACACTGCAGGGAGAGAATTCGCCTGAATAAATAATGACTCAACTGTAGAGCGAGCCAGGCGCGAGTTTCCTATTATTTATGATATTAGATTACGCTATATCACTGGCTTTAATTAATTGCCTAGCCCTCGTTTTGAAGTCCCGTTAACTGTGAAATTCTAATGAACAGATTTTGCCGCTACGGGTTATCTGAAGTATCTTATTTTTGTCCGTAAATAGTTTCTTCTTTCTTGCAATTGTTTCCGGTGATTAATTTTTTTAAAACAAAAAAAAAAATTACGTTTACTTTGATTAGTAAAAATTTTAGAACTAGTAGTTATAGACTTTGTTTATTTAATTGTTATGATTTGTCACGACATCTAAATAGAGAAATTTTCAGTCCGCCTGACTATTCACGTTTTTACTACTTGACTCATAAGTGTTTTGCGACTTACAGTTAGAATACATGCATTGAAAAAAAAAAAAAAAATTTTTTTTTGGTTCAAAAACGATTTTCTTTAAAAACGTATAAAGAATAAAAATAAATTCTTCCATTACCTAAACCCATTCTAAAAATTATTGAAGACTTATTTTTAATGATAAAGAAAATAAGAATAAATTGGAGGCCAGTCGGTATTCTTGAAACAAGTTGATCATATCTTGAATCAATATTATCGTGTATCTTAATCCTTAAGAAAGGAATTATTAGATTAAATATATTTTTACGGTGTATTATATCTTGTTTAGAAAAAATAAAATAATTTATTAAACTGAAAAAATTTATGAATAAAAAACTTTTTTTTTATTCATTTTATTCAGCACCTATCGTGCACCTAGCCAATAGTCTCAGATTTTGCGGGCAGTCATGTGTGTTAAAATATTTTATGACGACCAAAATATTTGTTTCGTTTATCGTAAATTCACTGACGACTATCCAATAAAATATCATTTATGTACTCTTAAAAAAAAAAAAAATTATTTAATCAAAGATTATAAATCAAATAATCAGTAAAAATATAGTTGAATTAAATTTATCAAAAAAAATGATTTAAATTAAAGTGCAAAATTATCAGAACTCAAAACCAATATTAATTTAAAAACTTTTTTTTTACAGAGGAATCAATTAGTTTATTGATTGATACAGATTTATTTATTATGTGGATAAATTAGTAGATAGCTTATTTTTTCTTCAATTTTTTATTGACCTTGTTAATATTCGTCAACTTAATATTTTTATTCAATCAAAATATAGTAAATAATTCGAAATTATTTAATTGATAAATTTAATTTTTTATCGATTTTTTATAAGCTATTTTGAAATTATTATGTATAAACAATGTTATCTATTATTCGATCTTAGTATGTGTATATGTAGTTAGCTTGGATGGCGCTGATGGAAAATGTAGTATAGCTCTTCTAGCCATCTAAAGTATTGCTACCAGAGCCATATAGTATTGATAATGTACACTAAAAAAGAGTTAACTTGAATTAAGAAAAATATTCTTGAACCAAGAATATAATTTTGGAGTTTCATTGTCTTGAATCAAAACGAAAAATTCTTGAATCAATTAAAATTTACTTAAATTAGGAAAAATTTCTTAGTTTAAGAATTTTTCTTCTTAAATCAAAAAGATGAAGTTCTTGAAAATTATTTACTTGATTGAAGTAAATTTTTTTTCTGTGAAGGAATACGTTTTGCTGTAGTAGCGATCTACGAGTAGATGGCTCCAGTAGCAATATTTTTTTTCTTCGCGTGAAGGCCAGCATTGGGAATACCCAAACGCCATCTCTGTAATTTTTTTTCTTCAAAAAAAAAAAAAAAAAAACTTCGCGTGAAGGAAGCATTCAAGACTACGAGGTAGAAGTCTACAAAAAATAATTATAGCTTCAAAATTTTGAATCTGCAAAAATCGTGAAAACTACGCAAATTGCCAAATTTCAGAAGAAAATCGTGCAACCCAATGAAATTTCCATGAAAACTTCCACTCGTTCTCCGGAATTCGTTTAATACATCTATAATTTCTGTAATCAACTTGAACTGAATATTTCAAAACAAGAGTTAAATTTTCGAGAGAGTATTTTTCTTGAGCCAAGCAATTTTTTTCCTTCACGTCTTAACATTTCACACATATAATTGGTCAAAGATAAAATATTCATCATTTAGAAAAAGGCATTTCTCCTTGCACTTACCTATTAGTGTTTCATTACCATCGATTCACTGCTTTTGTACCCTTCTATTCCCGCGCCATGCCGTAGAGTCACGCAACGCTTACACGCTCATAACGCTCTATCATCACCTACTTGAATCTCTAATTTCAATACTCCCTCTGGATTATTATCTTACAAATTAATTCACAACTTACATATTAATTCATTAGAAAATAATTGTAACATAACAAGTCATCGAAATCTTCTTTATTCATTACATTATCAATCTTTGAAATACACACATAACATTTATTTTTGAAAGCTAGATAATTTCAATCATAATTATTGAAACCCATTTCAACATTTCCAATCAATAAATTATGCAACTACAAAATAGATAGTGATAGTGAGCAATTATTTATTATATCTGTTTATTTATGGTCACAATTCCCAATTAAGCAAAAGTTCGCATAAATATACTTCGTACATTAGTTAATTATTCAAACGATCGCCTTTAAAATTTACGCTTATAATTGTAATTAGCGCAACGCTCTGACACTAAATTAAAAAATAAACAATAAAACTCAACACATAAATGCCATAAAATTTCCAATTCGAGCTCAACTTAACGAACTAAACCCAGCAGACATTAAAATATTTGATTGCATCAAAATCTAGATTCTGTTTGTCTTCTTATCGTCAAAAATTAATAAAAAAAAATGAATCGCTACTTATGATCATAATTTATGCATAATCAATTAAATAAGATCAACAGTATTGAAATCGTTGTTTTAACCATGCCTAGCGTTCATCCGATTTATCGACTAATTTAATTCTCATCCAAGGATCTAGTGCACAATTCATGAATGGATTGAATGCGTGAACTGCCGAGTAATCGGAGCCCTCGCAGCATGAAAAAATAGCATTAGGACTTCTATTTTCAATAGCATTTCAAGAACTTTAGATGCGTCTCGACAGTGTTTCGCCTCGGCACCACTCATAATAAATACTGATGCAATATTTCACAAAAAAAAGGTTTCGATTCCTCAAAAATTACTCCAAGTCTTTGAATTGAAGTTCTCGCAATAATCCAAGTTGCGAGTGGCGAATTCGACAATTTTTACTCGTTGATTTTTAGTGATGTTCAAATTCTGCTGCCAATTTTGCAGAGTATTGAAGTGAGGTCGTATTATGTCCACTTGAACCTCGAAATGGCGGTGATGCTTGAATGATCAACAAAATTTGAGCCGACTAGGTTACTAGTAAGCTCATGTTTCGTCGAGCATTCAAATTTCGTCGCTGTCATTCAATATTGTGAATACTACGCATCAATCTAAGGAAGCAATTGATCTGCCGGAATTACGATCGACAACTTAAAGTCTCGAATATTGAACCGTTTGATTCGACACGCCCAACTTACATTATAGTAGCAATTTCAAGTGAAAAACTCAGAACAATTATTAAGGAATTGACTACTCGATTCTGTGAAATATTGAATCGTTATTTACTAAAGGGAGTACCGAGACAAAACCACTCAGAGATGCATCTAAGGGTCTTGAAAAACTATAGAAAATAGAAGCTCTAATGTCATTCTTCATGATACGAGAGGAACGATAACCCGATAGTTCACACATTCAATCCTTTCACGAATCGTGCACCAAATTCTTAGACGGTAATTGAGATTAACGACAAATCGAATAATCAATAGACACTCTTCGAGCAATGATTTCAAAGCTATCTGTCATATTTAATTAATTCCGTATGGATAATGATCAGAAGCATAGATTTATTTTTTTAATTAATTCTCGACGTTAAGAAGACATGCAGAATCTAAATTTCGATAAAATCAACTATTTCAATCATTACTGGATTCAAATCATTGGGCTGAGCTCGAATGTTGATGAGTTCTTTGAACATCCAGCTGCGCGTCTTATTGTATTTATATCCACTCCCTTGGCATTAGCTTTTGAAACAGCTGCGTGCTTTACACTATATGCACCAAAACTTGTATCTATTCCCGCTTTTTCTAAAAATGCTTTAACCCAGTGCCCCAAGGTTTGAGCACCAACGACTCTATATGACTTCACAGTTGAGATAAAAAGGCCTTTAAGTTCACCTCTTAAGTTTTTTGTCATATCTAAATATTGGCGTATTTTGCTCGAGTAGGACGTTTTTTGAGGATACCTCGCATGAAATTTGCTTTGTTAATTTTTCTTCTGAGAGATTTTCATGAGTTATAAGTGCAATGGCAGCTTTATCCGAGTTCAAGGTCCCGTATTTATATCCCTTTTTGAATCTTAAAGTTACAAAATTCTATTATTTTAAATTCATCAGTGTTATGGATGTCATAATTTGTTTCTTTTGTAAAAGATCGTCATTGCTTGAGTGAACTCTCATATTTTCTGAGAGTAGATTCCGTAATGGAGCTTAGCATAATACCCGCAGCATTTGATGAAAGTCCTTTGTTCAGATATTTTTGCTTGACAAGTATACGGCTGCCAGGGAAAGTGTCTTCGATGGAGGGTGAGTTTTTGATCTGTAAGGAAAAATCAATAATTTTTTATTCAGTTTAAACACTAAGGGTAGATCCTTGAGCAACGAATAGAGTAACGGATATCAGAGCTGAGTAGGCCAGTTTGGTACTACGATAACACCTTCAGCTTGAAGTGAGGTGGAAAAATAAATTGATTAAAATTTTTTAAACTTAAAATAAATCTGTAGGTCCCGTCTGGCTTTGGAACTAGAAAATAAGATGAAATAAATTGTTCATTAGAGTATTCACATTTTTTAATAGCTTTTTTGCTTCAAAGTTTATTAATTTCGAGTTCTATTTGAAACTCCTCGTTACTTGGCCAAGTTCGTTGCTCAAGGATTGTTTTTTGATATGGAGTTTCTTTAAATTGGATTGAATATCCATCTAAACAGGATAGTATAAAACTATCTGTTGTAATTCGTGCCCATTTATTTTTAAAGAAACCAAGTCTATCCCTTATAGGTAGATTTTTTACCTGAATTACTTCTTCTTTGAGTTCTTGGTTTGAATCTTCTCCCGACCTGATTTTTGGCTCGGACGCTGATATTTGGGCTTGAAACGGAGCATCTTTCTCTGGTTGGTCGTGCCCGTCTGTATCTGGCTCTTCTAGAAACGGTGATTTAATTTCACTGTGTTAAAGAACAAGAGGTAGAGAGTCAGATTTATATGTTATTTATTTACACTTATTACAACACACGTTTAGGTTAGTTAAAACAACCGATTAATTTACTGTAATATTTTACTGTAGAAAAAAAAACTTGTAACAATTTTTACTTTTATAAATTCCAATGGTTCAATTCATCAGTTTATTGATTGATTTTACGTTCGAATTCTTCTATAAAAAAAAAAAAAAAAAAAAAAAAAAAAAAATACCGATAACTATAGAAGCCCGTTATTAAATTGAAAGTTAAAGAAATTAACTCCATTGACTGTTTTAAACACGAATGAATGGATGAAATAATAAATAAACTCGTCTAATTGTCGATTATAAAAATTAGTAACAGAACTAATTAATTTAAATGAACATTTCTAAACTCTCGAAAGTGCGTCACAAGCCATCCGATAAAAAAAAAAAAAAAAAAAAAAAAACAATGGATACCCTTAAACGAGTGGGGGCTTGGGCTTATCGACTTTTAAATAATTTCCTTTTGCTTTAATATGTTAACGTTTTAAAAAAAAAAATTAATCCACCTATCCATGATTCTTATTGTTATCAATTGATCTTTGTACTTTCATGTAATTACTTTTTACTGATTAATTATTTATTTTTTTAACAACGTTTGCATATAAAAACTTTTTAAATTACCCGGTTGATAATGAAGATGGCGTTGAAGATCATATGTGCTGTTTTTTTTTTTTTTTTTTTAAACACACTGAAGATCGCAAAAATAATTAATAGCCACTGAATAATTTTTCTTTACGCGAAATTTCTTATATTATTTTTAAAGACCGAAAAATTGTGCAATGATTATTTGCTGACCGGAGTGAAATTAAGCGTGACTACTGAATAGTCTCAAGTCTTTTTATTGACTGAAAGTTAGTGTTGCTGTTGTCACTCAAAACAAACAAACCCTTTCCAGTAGCACCTCAGCTCTCCACCCACCTTTTAGAACTGGGAAACCCAAACAACAAGTTTCAGTGTCGTATACATAAATAGAACAATAACGCCCGAGCTAGTAAACTAAAAAATAAACAACCCGTGAAAATTTATATCGGTACACCACTTTGTAAGCCTGTTTAAGTGGTTCGAATAAAGTAGAGGGAGACTTCTACTCACTTATCATATGTGTGCTCATTGTGTGTCAGCCACGTAACTCTAAACGCAGGTTTTTATTCGCTGTGTCCCCACTAAACTTGAAACTCAACCCGATACTCTACGACACTCCTATTGTAGTTCCCACGGAAGAGTTTGAGCGAAAAGTATCGAAAGAGAGGCAAATAGAATTTTTTTTTTTCTAAATTTCGTACTTGAAAAATTTTCTGACTCTCTTTTACTCTTGTAATTATAGTTGTTAATAATTTTTTTTCTTTTTAAGAATTTCAATCGTCAAAAATAAAATTTTTATCATGAAATCAATCGATTAGATAAAATCATTTAATTTTATATTTTAATTAAAATTCGTTCATAAAAAAAATGTGGTAATCGGAAAAAATAGACCCGAAAAAAATTTTAAAGTTATAAAAAATTCATATTATTTCATTAAAATTATTAAAAAATATCACACCCACAATTTTTCTGAAAATCAAGCATCCCTATAATAATTGCTCCATTTTTTATTGAAAAAAAAAAAAAAAAAAATCCGGGTATATTTTTCCCGAGATTCACATTTTTTAAATGTATATTGGCAAGAGAAACTAATAATAATAGCAGTGAAAAAATTATTTGACATAGCTGTTTTTGCATACACTTCAAAGAATAAATATAACGATAAAAAAATATAAATAAATAAATATAAAACGAAAAAATTAATCAAAAATCCGTTTGTATATTTCCTTTTAATTTGATGTATATTAAAAATATGTCTTAAATTATATTTATACATATATTCCCTATAGTTATATAGGGATTTATTTAAAACTATTAAATATATTTTTACACTTAAATAACTTTAAATTTAATACATATCCTCGATAAAATTTTTAATATTGTTTTAAATATATTTTTTCATATTTCAAACATACATATTTATAATAAAAATTTTTCTCATGGGGATATCATCAGACAATTATTATCCAAGTAAAATTAATCCCAATCCGCACCGTTAATTTCATTAATTGTCATCATGATAAAATGAAAATGACCGAATTGTTTTAATGAATGAGAAGTGATATCAACTAATGAACAACCGAAACCCAATAAATCAGCTCGATCCAGTAAATGAACTAATAAAAATTTATAAGAGTGTAAGCCATTCATTATTTTACCGCTAGAAGATAAATTCGAAAGCTGTTAATTAGCTATCATGAATATGATAATAAATTAGAATTTATTGCATTAATTCTCCTTGACAGTTTTTGAGAAAGTAAAAAAAAAAAAAACTAAGTATCGATCAACATATCATACTAGATATATTGTCGGTTATAAAAACTTCTATAAAAAACACGTCATGTAGGTCAGCTAATTTCTTTCTCGAAATCAGCAGCTTTTATAGATAATTGGTTCATTTGCAACTGGGAATACGCTTCTCTGCTTTCTAAACGCATTAGAGTAAGCTTTAGTGTCCACGTCAGTTGTTTAGCCGTTGTCATCACGCTATACGTTTCATCTTGATAATTGTTTATTTGCTGCACTATACGACCCACACGTCAGCCTGCATTCTATTTTTTAAACCTATAAAATCAATAACCAACCTAGTTTTTTAAGTAAAAAATTTAATTTATTAAATTTTAAAACAATTAGTTTAAAAAAATGTAATTGATCTTTCATTTTAAAAAACGGATTTTTTTCTGTTAAAAGTTTAATTTGAAAGGTATATTACAGTACTTTGATAAATCAATTATGAAATAAAAGCATTCACTTACTGACAGAGTGTTCGTATGCTCAGTGAAGCTGTGACTCCAGTTTTCTTTTACACACTTTAATGAGAATCATTATTCTGTACATTAGAGAGGAAAAAGGAATACTGCAAAGTAAATTAAAGTTGAAAGGTGTTGCTTTGAAAACGACTTTACACTAGCGGTTTTGCAGTAGATAAAAAAACTTTACTTTTACCATAAAAGTACTTTTTTTTCAGAATTATTTGAGTAACTGAGTCAAGTCAATTTTAATTATTTATATTCATTACATTATCTTCAATTGATATTATTCAAAGCCTCTGACAGTCATATCTTGGATCTTTAATTTTAAAATTTAAGTACTATTAAGTATATGTTGATCAATAGAAAAATTTCCCGAAAAGCTGACTTAAATATTACAAATGTTACAATTATTTTTACTCTCAAAATTTTTTCATAATGGAAATTTAAAATCCATGACTTCCAATGTTCCAGACGTGAAAACGGCTTTCATGTGCCGGCGCTCATGTCCTGCAGCAGTTCTAATTAAATAATGCGATTCAAGAACGTGCCCGAAATACTGGGGTATTCGTTTTCGTACTCAACTGTAAGTACCCACCGGGAATACATTGTTCGACGGATTTCATGTGGAACGGAGATAACGGGTATGTTATATTCTGTATTTAATGTTATAAATTGTAAATTATAAATTATCATCTGGAGCAATTTATTTTTAAAACAATGCGTCAATATTTGACGGTTAGTTTTTTTTAAAACTAGTCACACTAAAGAAGAAAAAAATTTGATTCTCAAGAAAATTTTATGAATCAAAAAAATGATTTTTACGAGCTTCATTGTCTTGATTCAAGTAAAAAAAAATTCTTACGCTAAAAGATTTTTCTAGATTTATGTGAATTTTATTTAGTTCAAGAATTTTTCAGTGCACCAAATATAAGCTTCGAAAGAGCAGAATATAATTGAGAACTTACGATTTTTCAAGTCGCCCAGCTCTAAAGTGTTTTTAGAAACAAAAAATTCGTAAATTTCCACCTATTTTCAAAGTGTTTTCACTACTCTCAAATAAATATAATGATTAATCGAAAGTATTACAAGTCTTTGGATCAAATGAACCAAAAAGTAATCAGTGATTTTTTGGCGAATGAACAAACTAATGAAACTGGAGTGTAAATAAAATTTTTTCAGAGTCCCGAAGGGTCCGGAGAATCTGAAGTAGACTCTAGATCAATTTAGAAGTTTATTAGAACTTAGAGTGCGCAATATAGTGCTTTTATTACCACTCTAGTAACACTGTTATTACAGATTTAGGTTTATTAGTCGATTTTCGTGAAAAAAATCGGAAATTTTTTTAAGCTTGTGCACGGAAAAAAGTAAACTGTAAAATTCACTCGGATTCCGGTTAATTTTTGTAGTTTTAAACAGTAAAGCAGATATCGGGGTCGCAAAAATATAAAAATTACAGAACTTAATATAGAAAGTGTAGAAGCCACAATTTATAATTTAATATTGAAAATAATTCATTAGTAACTATCACTATAGTAAATAACGACTCTATCATCTTAAAAAATTAGTTTCAAACAGTAAAAATTGCTTTTTTAATATATAGTCCATCAGGGTGTACCAAAATTCAATTTCCGTGGAGGACCTTTTAAAATTGGAATTTTGAGTTCCGCTTTTAGCAGGAGCTATGTTTAGGCATTTCCCAAGATATTTTGGGCGGAGACGATTTATTTGATTTTCATAGAATTTTTAACAGGAGATTTAGTTGGGCACTTCCGGCCAAAATTTGAAATTTCAGCGGAAATACCCAAACTAAACGTCTGTTAAAATTTTATGAAAATCAAATAAATCGTCTCCGCCCAAAATATCTTAGGAAATGCCCAAACACAGCTCCTGCCAAAAGCAGAACTCAAAATTATAATTTTGAAAGGTCCTTCACGGAAATTGAATTTTGGCACACCCTAATAGTCCATACTACAAGAAAAAGGGGAATAGATAAGGAGAAGGGGGTCTACTCAGGTAGAATTTAAAATTTGAAATAGTAAAAATTCTACTCTTAAAATATATATTTTACTACAATAATTATAGTTTGATTTTTAGCGTTGCGTTTAAAATTGACCATTTTACTTTGTAAATATTGACGTTGCTTGTATTAGAAATTTAGTGACTGTATTTTATACTTTTTACATGTCATGCGATCATTTTTTAGGTACGAAATGATGAATATCAAAGTCAAAATTCTTAATTATTGTACTTTAACATTTTTAACATTCACCTAGCGAATATTCCTGTTTAAAATAGTATTTTTTTCCATGTAAAGAATAAATTCTAGCATATAAATGATAAATATTACAAAGTGATTATTAAAATCAGAATTTTACTGTTTGAAATGGTAATTCTTAGCAGTTGATCATTTCCTGATTAAAAAAAAGTATTGAGACAAAGAAAAAAGTTTTAAAAAAAATTGGATTGACTAGAAAATCAATTTTGTTCAATACTTTTTTCTTTGTCTCAATACTTTTTTTAATCACACCGTAAAAAATTTTGCGTCATTGCGTGAAAAAATTTTGTGTTAAAAATTTAACCCTTTAATGTATAAATTTAACATTTATTGTGTTAAATTAACTCAAAAAAGTGCTAAATCAACACAAAAAAGTGTTAAATATTTAACATAAAATTTTTTACAGTGCAGGGTTTCTTATTATAAATCGACTATTATTTATTACAGTTAAATTTTTTCTGTGTGACTTTCAAATTTTGTAAGTCTTATATGATTTAGCAATTGAAATTTGAAGGTAAGTCAATTACATAACTAAATCATAAAATAAGACAGGACGTAAGCAATTGGTTTTTTTATTTTATTTCAAAAAAAAAATTTTAAACCATCAAACTATTTTAATCCAGTCATTTTGTTTGAATTTAGTAAATATACTGTGCGAGCGTGCCTCCTCTTCCGGTTTAAAGCCCGCGTTTCCTTGTATACTTTATTTACGATGTGCTTCTTTTCCGTCACTCATACATTTCTTTTATTTTTTATTTCTTGCGCTCCTCTTTGGTTGTTTTCCATCTCTATCGGTCTATCTTTGTTTTTATCCTTCGGACTTTTTATACCGAGTGGCGCGAATTCCCACGGGATAATAAACCGCCCTGGTCATCCATCCCAGGCTATTTCCTGTCCAAGAGAACAGGCAAAAGACTATAACCACCGTTACCCACTCTGTCTAGTTTATTCTGTCTGGTGTGTACACACGACTGACATCACTGTCTCATATAAAATAAAAAATGCATATTATTTTTATAAAACATCATGGTGAAATATGCTTCTGAATATTGAGTTCTATCCAACTTTTACATGACCAGACCATGCTATAACAAATAACATAAAATAAAAAAATAAACACAGGCTACTACATAAAATGTTTCTTACATTTTAATATTTGTTTACTACTCTACTATTATTCAAGTGATTTATTTGTTTCAAGCATATAAATATACACATTTGTATCTATAAAAAAAAATATATAGTAGCTTTTATTTGTGATTATTATTTATTAAACTATTGTAAATAAATCACTCATTAAATATTACCAGGAATATGGAAAATTCGAGTTTAAAATAATCAATCATATGAAATGGCACAACAAGGTCAAATAAATATTTGCGCTTATATATATATATATATATATATATATATATATTGCTCTGACAATAAATAGAAAAACCAATTACTTGAATTTATTAAATTATATTGAATTTCCCATCGTTTTTACGGTCGCTATTCAATTAATTGAAACTTTTTAATCAGATAAATAAATAACATTTTAATAAAATGAAAATTATTAAGAAGTTGAGGTATTTTAAGTCTCCCTTAGTTACATGGTAATAAAATAACCGCGACAATATAACTAGAAAAGATTCACGAGATGATTCTAAATGTTCAACCCTTTAATGTTCGGCCTTGAATTCCCACTCTTAGTTTGAATCATGTGTCTTTTTCTTTAAGTGAGAGAGCTATAGTTTTTTTCCTAGAGAGGAGGCTCGAAAAGTAGTAGAAAGGGATGCATAGACATACTACTACAACTGAACCGTCTCTCACACAACCGCATAATTTGATTGGCTCTCTCCCCTAACAGCTCACACCGAGATTCTTTGCGACTCCATAACATTAAAGGGTTAAAGCTCAAGCTTTTTAAGAAGTTGTAAATATTTTTTTGGTTCTATAAATTTTTTCATTAAATTATTAGCAATTGATCTTGTTGTAGCAATATTGTTTTTTTTATTTATTTCAAAAACACCGAAATTATGTAAAGTACCCGCGGGTAATAAGGCCTAAGTGATAGAAATGCTATTTAAGGACGTTCCAAGAAAAAAACCGTTTCTTTAAAATTTTTTGAAATTTTTCGTACTTATACTCATAAGTATCCTCTATACGCAGGAATTTTTTTAAATAGTCCTCGCGGCACTAAATTTTGAAATATTAGCATTCAAAATTTGTATATTTTACATACAAACCCTATGCTGACCGATGTTCAAGCGAACGTTTTATTAAAGATCAATCGTACTTAAATTAGGATTGTTTTAAAAAACTGAGAATCATTAATTGAAGATATTTCAAGTATTTTTTATCAAAAAAAAAACAGAAACAAGCGGTGTTCATTTTTTTATAAAAAATGTTTGAAGTTAGTGACTTTCGATATTTTACGTGAGTGGAAGTAAGTGAGCGATAGTCTATAAAGAGAGGCAGCTATAGTGCGTGAGGAAGAAACCAATAGCCATAACCTATTGGTGTCTTTTTCTTGTCTATGAACGTCCTTAAAATAACCGCTTGCGCTACAGACTTCTCTAGTAGAAGCGTGGCGTCTAGCATAGAAATGTCGCTACAAGTTTATAGAGTCCCGATACAACGTTCCTTGTCTTCTATATTTCATCATCTGCCATATGCTAAAGTAGCGCAGAAAAATTCCTAAAAAACGATTTGAGTAAATGGTAAACATTTTTTATAATTTTATATTTAATAATTCAAAATCATTGTTCTAATTTTTATCAATATCTTTAAAAATATTGTTGCTCAATTTAAGTGATGATTGATCTCTGATACCAATTTTATCAAGTATGGTATAACTATTTCCAGTATGTATAACCCGTAGGCCTTTTTACCCTACCGTAGTAAAAAAGGCCTATTCGCAAGGTTGTTGAAAAAATTTAATTTTGTGTTTGTTTATAGTGAAAATTACCATTACTCCATTATATTTTATGGCTAATGTATTAGTTTAAAAATTAATGATACATTGCAATAATTAAAACCAATATTTTCGATTTTTTTCAAAATCTCCCTTAGCTAGGCCTTATTACCCACCAGTACCTTATATTGTGATTAAAAATATCGAAAATTCATTAAGCATAAGTTTTTTTACTCGAAATTCGTAATTCACGGCAGTGACTGCAGATTTCTAGTGATTGTTATCATTATTTTAATAGTTATTAATTATTTTTTTCCATTAAAGAACTTTTTTCATAAGATCTTTTTATTGTATATCATGTGTTGTGTATATAGTTATAAAATCCAAACTTGATCAACATATATACTTTAATTCCACTGCGCAAACGCAACGAGTAAGCGCGCGTATACCTAAAATTTCTTAGCTTAAAACCAACGATTCAGTAAGCGTCGCGACATCAGTCCGAACATGCGGCTTGTTGCGATAACATAAGAGCCACTAACCACGTGGTCTTGTATATTACATTTATGTTTTTAATAATTGTTACACTTAAATAAAAAAAAATTCATTAATTAAAAAATCCAGTGACGGAATATAAATATATTTATCGAATAATATAACTCACGATTATCCAACTATTCAATTTAATAAATGATAAAAAGATAGATTAATATGATGCGTTAGAATATAATTAACCATAAATAATACAATGAACAATAATGAAATAATAAATGAAAAAGGCAATTAGTAAAGCGTATTTGTTCTGTGAAGTTTGACACCCACCGGCATTTTGTGAATTTTCGTGCTCCAGAGAAGCTTAATGAATTATTTATAAACCGTCCCTCGGTGATTGCGGTTGCTCTTTGGTGAGAATTAACTTTATTACGTATTCCAAAAACACAATTACAAAAAAATATATAAATAAAGGGAAGATAAAATAGAGTAAATGAAAATAATAATAATAAAAAAAAGTCGCGTGTCGCTATAAATATTCATTTATGAATTAACCAGAGTTGAGCATAAAATAAGTATATTCATATTATAAAAGTAATTTGTCATCATTATTATCTTTTTTTACATTTTTGCTTACAGAATAAAATACATTAATAATTACTCAGTTTTGCAATTGTAAATCATTTTTTCA
Organism: Cotesia vestalis; assembly: GCA_000956155.1. NCBI lineage: Eukaryota > Metazoa > Arthropoda > Insecta > Hymenoptera > Braconidae > Cotesia > Cotesia vestalis. The sequence continues at coordinate 16,081 of JZSA01001785.1, read as the reverse complement.
TGACAAACATTTTTTTGCTACAAGTTTCTCTTTGAAATTTATTTGAGACAAAAATTTCCACTAAAATTAGAATAATGTTTTCAACATTTGTAATCACAATAAATTATTTCAAAATTTGGATTCTTGGATAAAAATTTTTCATTTTATAATTTTAATCCAATTTTTTAACTTGGAACATTTTTAAAGTTTCCATTGCAATAAATTTATTTAATTCAATCAATTGAATAAAAAAAAATATTGACGTTGAGAATTTATGAAGGATTAAACATAAGGATTAGTGAGTTCGTTAAACACATTCAATATTATCAGACAAAAAAAAATACACACTGTATTTACTCATCAGCTGAAAACATTTAAAGTAAATAAAATAAAAAAGATTATGTTGTAGCTCAATAAATATTGGGTCGCTGAATAAATCAAAATGTCAAAGATTCCCGGTGAAAAGGATCGATAGCCAGTGAGTTATCATCTCGAGGATGATAAATTTGATTGTCCGACTGAAAAATCGTAAAAAAGCAGCTGGGTGGAGGCGAGTCCATATAAAGAAGGAAAATAAATTCACAGAAGACGATGTCGTGTGAAAAAGCGTCACGGCGCCTGAGGTACATTATCGCCAAGGCTAAACGGTTCGGTTTAGCTGAGTATGAACTGGCTGATTTATCTGGCGCTAAAAAAATCACGACGTCCAAATCCGGTCCGTTTAACACTTGGTATCTTATCGCCCTCGTAATTGCTATTATCATTTGCGGAACACTGGTTCTTGCGCTTGTTTGTAATCCTTGTTCTTCGAGGAGTCAGATTCATGTTCATTGAAATTTTTGGTAAGTTTTTTTTTATCTTTACTTTTTTTATTACTAAAAATAACAATTATTTTTCTTGGGATTATACGCGGTGAGAAGTATAAAAAAAGCGGTTTTTTATCATTTTTTCTTGTCATGTAAAAATTACAAGGCTATTTTATCTCATATTAACAAAAAAAACTGTTAAATTTACAGGAATTTATCTATAAAAATAATTAATCCCGGGAAAAAAAATGTGTGGAATTATATTTGAATGTTTACATAAAATTATATGAGATTTTAGGGCCTATATAATTTTATACAATTTTTTATAATGAACTTTTCTAATGTAAAATTTACAAATTTTCTATCACTAAATTTAACTTTATTTTCATGTGGATTTAATTTTTTTAAATGAAAAATTTGCATTTTTCCTAACATAAAATAAATATTTTCAGATTCAGTTTTTCAATGTAAAAAGTAACACTTTTAAAATTGTAAATTTAACAGACTTTTCTATAACATTAACCGGACATATTTTTCCGTAAACAACTTTGAAAATACCTATCCAATAAACATGAAATTTTCTACGCACATACTTATTTACCCATTACAAAAATGAAAAAAAAAAAAGATTTTTTTCTCCAATTCTAACCTCGTGTGATCTCTTAATAATTAAATTAAGCCATTTATCAAAAGAAAACTAAAAAAAAAAAAATTTTCCTTGTAAAAACAAAAGTATAAAAATTATCCTCGAGTTTGGTATTTCCCAGTCGTAGCAGAGCGACTCAGGTGGTCGTTGATGTTGAGCTAGAAGGCAACCACCAACGTCTCACGGTTCGTTAGACCTTGCAGAGGGTAATGATGCGTTTCATACTACAGTTGTTGGTATGGGCTGCCGGTCTGCCTGACTATACACCGACTACTACTACTGGAACCGCCGCTGCTTCTCCATCCCCTCCCGTTTTCCTGTTCTCCCGCATGGTCCTCGAACCACTACAACTACTTGTACAACGTATTATGTATTACATAATATTACATCGGTATTATATATGTTTAACAATGTAGTCTGGAGTATGTTGAGCTGGTGTAGGTGTGAGAATGTAAAACCACTAGCTCTTGTTCTATCACCACCCCCAACTCTCAAAAAATTCAACTACTCAGTCTTCTTTTCAGCTAAATTAAATCGCGAGGTGCATTCTCCCTTTTATTTACTCATTCACTTCCATTCTGTCTATGTATATGTATATTATACAGAGCGTAGGTGTGGGTGAAGAACACGCAGTAGCCAACTTCCAATTTAAAAAGTTGGCACTCGAGTGTGTTAATTAATTTAAAAATAAAAAAAAAATTTTTTTTATGTTTTCAGACTTATTAATGAACGGAGAGCGTGAGTCAATGGCAGTGGATGAAGAAAATAACTATAAAAGGCCAACTATAAATTTTTTTATTTCAATTTTATTATTGTATTAAATTATATAAAATATAAGGAATGTAAACTTTTTGAATCTGAAATTAAAAACCATTTTTAAATATTTTTTTGTCTATTTTATTTAAAAATATAAAAATATAAATTTATCAATAAATGTTTATTGATAAAAAAGTATTTTTTTAATTTTGTCACCTTAAAATAATTAAATTATTGAACATCGTTAACTTTATAGTGTATAAATAAAATTATATAATAAAAATTAAATTTAAAATCTGATAAATTTTTAATAACTTTCATCGGGATGAAAATTTTTATTTAATATTTATATTTATATTAATTATTTATTTGCATAACGATAGCTTGCTTCCATTGTTTTCTAAAAACATCCCGTTAATTATTATGCGGTGCATTTTTAACGAAATTATATTTAAATGTATAATTAATATACCAGACATGAAATTTAAAGGGTATTTTCAGCGGTCTCCGGTTTTTGCTCCGGGTTATTCTCGCTAAGGTTGCCGCTTGTTGATTTATGGTAAACGTATGTATGGAAATTAAAAGATTAAACGGCTGCCCCAATTATTGGCATACCGTTCTGAAGGCTGGATTATTGACGTGCCGTTACAAATATTGACACCTTGATAATCTAGAGGCACTTCGAGCGTGTCTAGGATTGCTATCACATATTTGTGTCAGCTTAGTCGACAATTAATGTAGTAATAATTCTTAAGATTTATTCAAGATATTTTCATTATTATTTTATTAACTATTTATTTAAATGACAATAATAATACTCATAATAAGTAATCCTTACAATTAATAGAATAAATTAATTTTTGAGTTTAATTTAGTACAATTTTAAAGGTCCGTATAATTCATCCTGTCATAGTAATTTTTTTTTTTTTTTTATTAGTTTATTTAAAGTCGCATAAACTACTAAGGTCATGAGCGACTACGGTAGGGGGTAAACTTTTGAGATCGGAACTCGTTTTATCTTTTTAGGTTCAGCAGAATAATACACTTAAATATTGAAAATATCCATTGGTGTACGTCGGACTCGAACCCGGTCCAATGCACCGGTGGGTAATAAGGCCTAGTTAAGGGAGACTTTGAAAAAAATCGAAAATATTGCATTTAATTATTGCAATGTATTATTAATTGTTAAACTAATACATTAGCCATAAAATATAATGGAGTAATGGTAATTTTTACCATAAACAAACTCAAAATTAAATTTTTTCAAAAACCTCGTGAATAGGCCTTATTTTACTACGGTAGGGTATATAATAAGGCCTGCGGGTTATACATACTGGAAAGAGTTATACTATCCTTGATAAAATTGGTATTGGAGATCAATCATCACTTAAATTGAGCAACAATATTTTTAAAGATGTTGATAAAAATTAGAACAATGATTTTGAATTATTAAATATAAAATTATAAAAAATGTTTACCATTTACTCAAATCGTTTTTTAGGAATTTCTCTTCGCTACTTTAGCATATGGCGGATGATGAAATATAGAAGACAAGGAACGTTGTATCGGGACTCTATAAACTTGTAGCGACAGTTCTATGCTAGACGCTTCTACTAGAGAGGTCTTTAGCGGAAGCGGTTATTTTAAATATCGTTTCTATTACTTAGGCCTTATTACCCGCGGGTACCTTATGTATTTTGTGATTAAAAAAATCGAAAAATCTTCAAGTCAAAGTTTTTCTATTTATAATTCATAAATTTAAACTATCACACAAAAAAAAAAATTTACTTGAATCAAGTAAATAATTTTGAAGAATTTCATCTTCTTGGTTTGAGTCAAAAAATTCTCAAACTAAAAAATTTCACTTGGTTTAAGTAAATTTTATTTGATTTAAGAATTTTTTGTCTTGATTCAAGACAATGAGCTTTTTCAAAATTTTTTCTTGGTTCAAGAATTTTACTCTTGATTCAAGTTAATTTTTTTTCAGTGCACATCGTAGAACTAATTTATTATTATTATTTTTTGTAGACTGCGATAAAATGGAAATGAGAATATACAATTTTTATTGTCGGCGGTCTTTGATCCGAGAAACGTCAGACTAGAATAGAACAAAGCTACCTATACACCTAACTATATAATATCTTTGAAAATATTTTGACGTTGAAACTTTCGAGACTGACTAATTTTATTATTTTGTATTTATTTATACTGATAGTCAAAACTTTCGGTGTAGAATTTAATTAGCGTTTACTTAGCTTTTGCACAAAGCTTTTAAAGATATTTATACTAATAAGTGAAAAGTACTACCGACGATAAATCTATGGAAAAAGCGTATGATTTATTTTTAATTATTTTAAGTAGGAAAAACATTGTTCTATACTGTACTAATAAACTGTAACTAATTTTGGTATTTCGCATCTACAGAGAAGACTATTTACCGGTTCAGTAGTGTGTGAGCTATTCTCACGTGCCGACACTTGGGGAAAACTTTTGGCTCATTACTTAAGTAGCGCGAAAGCACCAACAATTTACGAGAGCCCATAGATACACTACACACCGTGTTCTCTTGGTAGTTCTCGATCTTCCCGGGATTACACGCTATCGTTATACAATGAAATGCTTCTCGTTAGAACCCATTGAAAAAAAAAACATAAAAAATTAATAAATTGTCTAGAAGAAAAAGAACTGGGTATATATACACACACTTCATTACACCGTGAGCTTTTTTGTATTTGTTTTCAGTATAAACGTGTAAGTGCTTTCTTTGAGTTAATGCTTAAGTGGAGCAGTATTTAAGGGATAAAAAAGCTTTTCTAACTGCACCAGAAAAGATCGTGTTGATGCTTATGAGATTTACTTATTGTGAATAATACTATTACTGGGAAATCTACTGAAAACTAAAAAGCTGTCTGTCTATAAAAAATCGTTCATTCGCTTGGTTTGAACTTTAAATTCTCTTTAAAAAAAAAAAAAAAATCAGGTCATAGAAGTCGTACTAGAAAACGTAATAATTTTCATCCGAAAAAATTGGACGTTCATAACTCGTCGATGGAAAGAATAATTGCAGTTACAGTACTTTTTGCGTTAGTCTATGCGTTCTGGCATCCATTCTTCGAGAATCAACGACCAAACGCGAAAAATTAACACAGAAATATCGATTATAAGCTTTGATTTGTTTATACAGAAAATAATTGGATTGAAAAAAATACTAGTTTATTCAAAAGAAATATTTTTGATGCAAGAACAAAAAATTGCTTAGAGACTGATTGTTTTGATTAAAAAATTTTTTAATCAAAACAATCAGTCTCTAAGCAATTTTTTGTTCTTGCATCAAAAATATTTCTTTTGAATAAACTAGTATTTTTTTCAATCCAATTATTTTCTGTATAAACAAATCAAAGCTTATAATCGATATTTCTGTGTTAATTTTTCGCGTTTGGTCGTTGATTCTCGAAGAATGGATGCCAGAACGCATAGACTAACGCAAAAAGTACTGTAACTGCAATTATTCTTTCCATCGACGAGTTATGAACGTCCAATTTTTTCGGATGAAAATTATTACGTTTTCTAGTACGACTTCTATGACCTGATTTTTTTTTTTTTTTTAAAGAGAATTTAAAGTTCAAACCAAGCGAATGAACGATTTTTTATAGACAGACAGCTTTTTAGTTTTCAGTAGATTTCCCAGTAATAGTATTATTCACAATAAGTAAATCTCATAAGCATCAACACGATCTTTTCTGGTGCAGTTAGAAAAGCTTTTTTATCCCTTAAATACTGCTCCACTTAAGCATTAACTCAAAGAAAGCACTTACACGTTTATACTGAAAACAAATACAAAAAAGCTCACGGTGTAATGAAGTGTGTGTATATATACCCAGTTCTTTTTCTTCTAGACAATTTATTAATTTTTTATGTTTTTTTTTTCAATGGGTTCTAACGAGAAGCATTTCATTGTATAACGATAGCGTGTAATCCCGGGAAGATCGAGAACTACCAAGAGAACACGGTGTGTAGTGTATCTATGGGCTCTCGTAAATTGTTGGTGCTTTCGCGCTACTTAAGTAATGAGCCAAAAGTTTTCCCCAAGTGTCGGCACGTGAGAATAGCTCACACACTACTGAACCGGTAAATAGTCTTCTCTGTAGATGCGAAATACCAAAATTAGTTACAGTTTATTAGTACAGTATAGAACAATGTTTTTCCTACTTAAAATAATTAAAAATAAATCATACGCTTTTTCCATAGATTTATCGTCGGTAGTACTTTTCACTTATTAGTATAAATATCTTTAAAAGCTTTGTGCAAAAGCTAAGTAAACGCTAATTAAATTCTACACCGAAAGTTTTGACTATCAGTATAAATAAATACAAAATAATAAAATTAGTCAGTCTCGAAAGTTTCAACGTCAAAATATTTTCAAAGATATTATATAGTTAGGTGTATAGGTAGCTTTGTTCTATTCTAGTCTGACGTTTCTCGGATCAAAGACCGCCGACAATAAAAATGTTAATTTTTGCGGCCTTTATGCATTCAGTGTCAAAATATTTATCAAACATAAACTAGCTTCTCTTCAGTGGCAGGAACACTCCCGAATAAATTGAAAGAATAAACTAAAGCTCATCATTCATGAGCCTGTGTAGTTTTAACTACTTTTTTTCTTTTTTAAATTTTTTACTGAGTTTTTGAATTTTTTAATTCGTTGAATTTAAAATTCTGGTACACGGTGTTTAATTTTGAGATTTTTCATTTATTCAATAACAGCAATAATATTAATAATAATAATAATAATAATAATAATAATAATAATAATAATAATAATAATCTGTAAAAAATTTTTTGATATGTCGATAAATGGACATATATAGTTATGTGTGGCTTGATATTGTTGTAAACGTCCATATATAATTTTTCGAAAAAGAGTAGTATCAAAAATTTCCAACAGATGACGCACAATCGTTAAATCTTCTCCATAAAAGAGAGTTAAATTTTAAAATAAATATTATGTTAAGGAAATTATCTTACATTGTTTTTTTATATAAATTTTATAATTACGTAAATAACTATTGTTTTATACAATATTTATTTAAAACAAAAAATGATATTAATTTTTTAACTTCTCGCTTTGGAAATTGAAAATTAAAAAAACCGGGAAGTTATTGGTTTTACTCTGTTTTAAAAAAATTTTTTTAAATGTGGTTTTTTCGGAATAACTTTTAAACGGCTTTACCGATCGATTCCAAAAACTAATCAGCTTTTAACATCAAAAAACCCCGTCGATCGCCGCCAGCCCGGCCAAAATCGGTTGATTCGTTCGTGAGTTATCGTTGTCGAAAGAAAACCGAAAAAAGTATTTTTTCGAAATTCCTTGTTTGATCAATTCAAGCTTAAAGATTCTTTATGAGACTTCTAAAACTGCATCAAAATTAAATCTCTATCAGATTATTGAGCTCGGAGAGCTCAAAATAACACACAAATTGTATTTTTAAGCTCGAAGATCTCAAAAACGCAATAAGTGCAATTTTTGAGCACTTAAGTATGGAATTAGCGGGAAGTTGCAGGAATGGCCTTCAGGGTCTACCGTTTTCCTAATTTTTTTTATTCAAATATTGTCTGATAATAAATGGCTCTGTCAGGCCATGTATAAAAATTTTTTACAGAAAATTATTATTATTATTTTTCAATCTTTACTTTTATTTCTACAATAAAAATAGAAGCCGTACAAAATCTCGAGTTAAAAATAAAAACAATTAAAATTTTCTTTTGCTTTCTCGTGTTTCGTGTTATCATGACATTCGCACGCACGATTTATTACTTGTACTCCAATTGGCCATTCTAATTGTAAGGTTCGTTGCACTGGAAATGTGGATGTTGAGTTGGAAAATTATAAATTTTATGAATAGAAAGAAAAGTATATTTACAGACAAATCTTTACACAAGCACATTAAGCACCTACCGTGCTTACAGTATACAATGAATAAATATAAATAAACAAAAAGCCAAATAAGAATGACTGAAATAAAGTAAAGGAGATAAAAGTTTTGGAAGATCGACCATAGAAATGTTTATTATAAAATGAGAGTAGAAAGAAACAATTTTAATTTAAACGAAGAGAATTTTCATTAACTTTTAATGAAATTGCGCAACTCGGTTGTATTCTTACGTTTAACGGTCCTCGACACTCTTTTCACGAATAAAATAAAATACTATAAAAAGTAAATTTTTAAAATAACTGCTTTGTATGTTCGGATTACCCTTACCCAGTGCTGCACGTACTATTCACGTATATATAAATTTATACTTAATTTAATGTTACGGTATTTAATGCTACCCATTAGTTTTAACGCTAATGCTTTTCGTTTTAATTGTCTGCTTAAAAGGATAATTGAGACCTAAGTAATTTTTTAATTCTAAGTATGATGGATCATTATTATTATTATTATTATTATTATTATTATATTTATCACAAATAATTGCGCTTTTAAATATTTGTGATTGTTTTTTTATCGTATATTATTGACGTTTACGTGAAACGTGTACTACTATTGGACGTGAGCAAGTAAATAAGAGTTTGTATCAGTGGGACAAAAAGAGAAAAGCGGACAGCGCGGAGAGGATTAATGAGAAAAGTTAAGGATGAAAATCGTTACGGAAAATACTGCTAAGTGATTCGTGAATAAATGGCTATGGATTTTCGATTGTTAATCTCTTTTTAAACTTTATACTATTATTTTTCTCTCAGCTCTAAATCCTTTTATTTCATTTAACTTTTTTCTTAAACTCTCGTTTCTTTTCATTAGTCCAATATCATTGAAATTGCGACATAAACTACGAAGTTTGTCTCTTTGTTTGTTATAAGTGCGGGTATCAAGAGCCCGATATTTTTTTTTTTTGTGGAAGCGGAAAAGTAACTAATTTTTCCGTACGTCTTTTTTTCCATTAATTGTCAAGAATTTATTAATAAAAATTGAAAGAAAATATGGAAAACTCTACGGAAAAAAAATAATAGGGATTTTTTCTAGTTTTCCATGGGAAAATTCTTATGTTAATTTAAATTTCTACAATATTCACATTGAAATAATTTCTTAGGTAAAATAAGAAATTATCTGTGTATAAAAACTTTAGGATAAAATTTTGAATAATTATTAACAAAAATGCGATTTTTCCAAATTTGTAATTAAAATATCCAATTTGAATTTCACTAATATATAAGATGAATAATTTTTTTAAATAAGCGTTATTAATTATTAATAAATGATTTTTTGACATGATATGATTTATTGAAAATTTATCAATGTAGTTAATTAATAATTTATTGAATACAATTTCGTGACTTTTAAAAAATGTATTTTTATTCTAAAAAATATTTTTCAAGTGTTAGGAAATATTTATTTATTTTTAATAAATGTATGAATTAGTTCCAAACAAATTACTTTATTAATCGCTAAATAAACTCATTTGTTTGTAAATTTTTCCATCAGTATAGGAACTCTCAAGCGAAAATCCAGAACTCAATTTCCATTTGTACCATTTATTTTCATAACTCATAAAAAGTACAAAGCAGTGCAGAAGAGAATAATGTACACCTAGAATATAAAATGACACTTTAACATTTAGTTTAAACAATTATTAAGATAAATATCTAAAGATCTGTTAATTTAAATTTATTTCAAAAGTTTAACTTTTATTAAGATGGTTGCGTTGTAGATTATAACTCCCTCGTAAAATATTCACCCTATACTCAAGTATATTTATATATATATATATATATATACATTGTAAGAGAAAGAAGAAAATACATCGCGTTTTGAAGCTCAGGGTATCTTTACCCACAAGAATGAAATTAATCTTAAAAGCTACTGAGTTTTACGCAGAGATCGAGTGTAAGACGGTGATCGAGCAACTTTATATTAGTAAAGTTTTTATACCACTTGTTACCTCAGAACAATAATGTTATCATCCATTCTGTTTCTATTATTTATTTATTTTTATTCTTACTGTACAATAATAATATAATAATGGATTATTTGCTCTGTCCAGCTGGCGGACATCAATAAATTAAAAATTGAAAATTAATCTAATTTATTGTGATATTTATACAATAACATAAAAGATGAAGAGTGGCCCATTGTTTGTGGTGAACGAGAATTTGCTGTGATGGGGACATATTTATATTTAATTCGTACCAATAGATTTAGTCTACTGTGAAGAGCATTGTCATTTCTGTTTGTTGAATATTTTTTTATTTATGAAACTCTCTATCAATTGTCATGCTCTGAATTCCCTAATAAATGTATTAATGTTATTCATATTAAAACACATATTTTAATTTATTATTGGTAGTAGAATAAGTTTTTTTATAATTTTAAATAAATATTCACAGAAAAAAATTTTGCGTCAAAATATTAAAAAAAACATTTTTTTTTTTGACGCAAAATTTTTTTTTATCGTGGTATTTTTTTTTTTTTCAACAGCAAACAGATAATTAAATAAATTAGTTTACTCAATCATTTTTTGATGTAATATCGCATAAAAAAATTAGTTATAAATTAAAAATATAAAAATAAAATAGGCTAAAAAAAAAAATTAATTTAATAAAAAAAAAATTTCTTAAACAAAATAAAATTTGTTTTAAGTCGTAAGATGGACGGCGGAGGTCTTAAAATATTAAAAATAAAAAAAGCATAATATTGATAATCAAATAAAATAACTAATAAAAAATGCAGGAGGTATGATTTTATTTAATAATTTTATCAACGTAAAAATTTATTTATTTGTCTAAAAAATTATTCTTTTTTGCCCAAAGAAACAATAAATAAATAGCAGCACATTGCAATTAAGAATTTTCTGATTGGCGCTTTTTCGTTCTGATCCAAACTACCTTTTAACCCCCCTCCCCTAAATTAGTTTTAAAAATCAAACTTTTCAACTAAAACATTTAATACTTCAGTCCTCAGCTCTCCTTGGACAAATTAGGATTTAAATTCTAATTTTGTTATTTTTCGAGTTGTCAACTCAATGACGTGTCCTAGCAGCTAATTAGCGACTCTCTAATGGACAATTAAAAGTTGGTAACGCGATAAATTTGATGGAAAAGAGGTGACTCTCCCTGGGGGAGGGAGAACCCGGTAACTAGATGACGTTGAGAGAAAAGTTGAGGTATACACACACTTACACACCCACACTCATTTATATACATACATATATATGTATGTACTCTAGTATACTCCGACTGCGTTCTATATCCCGATGGATATCATCTCTTTTCTTCCCATCGTTCTCATGCTCGTACTCTCGGCGTATCCGGGTTAAATGGAGGAATTTTATTAGATTTTTCGTTTTTGCTACCCCTTTGTCTCGAGCATTATTGAAATAATTGCATTACTCTTCATATTGTTTCAACAAAAAGCCTTATCATGTTGCTATTATCAATAAATTTATCTTTTTCGTAGGAACCCATTAAATTGATTTATTGTTGCTTTTCTCTCATTTACTTGTTTATATCCTTCAATAATTGCTTTATTTTCCTACTTCGAACTTGCGCTAGAAAAATTATTTGATTCAGAAGAATCATTTTTGATCAAATAAAATTATTTTTAAAAAATTGGTTGGCTTTAAAAATTTTCTCGTTCTATAATTTATTTTCTTGGTTTAAGAAATTTTATAGAAAAAAATGTTGGTTTGAAAATTACATCATATGTAATTTTAAAATTTCACCTTGAGTGGTTTAATTTTAAAATCATACTCTGATAAAAAAAATTAAATTGATTTAAGAGAAAAAATTTTGAACCTAGAACTTCATTTTGAAAAATTTGATTATTTTTATTAATAAATTTGAAATTCGTAAAACAGTCTTTTTTTTTTAATTAATAAAATAAATTCTAAATTGAAGAATGCATATGAAGTTTCACCAAATTTTTAATAATTAATTATGTATTCCATCGAAATAGAAAAAAATGGATTTTTCAATAAAAATTCAATAGACTGACATGAAGAGAAAATTCTCTTTTAAAAGAATGTCATAACCGTGGTGCTGGTAAATACCTTAAACTCTTGTATCTCTCATCTTTGGTCTCTTTTTTCCGCTCTTATTCCTTAATTCCTCTCTCTTCCTTCATCTATAAATGTATATCCATTAAATAATATAATGATCGGATAACAAGAACGCAAACTGACAAATGAATTCTCGTAGACTAGATTAATGAGAATGACTCATTGGATGTCGGAATTTTCTCGAAAATTAGTCTCATTCAACAGCAAATTTCTACAATCTACCAGGGGAATGCGAATCCCGTGATAAGATCTCGACAATTAAATACTTTTTCTTTCGTCATTATAATCCAACTTTTAATACATTTTTTATTGTAAATCCCTAATTTTTTTTCTCATTGAATTATTACTTTGAAATTCATTTTAAATATTAATGCAATTAAAAATTTACGTTTCTTTTATTTTCACTTTTATTACCGTCCTTTTCTTTTATTTCATTTCCTTTTTTTACATATTTTATTCTATTTTATTGCATTTAAAACACATTTCTGCATCTTTCCGAACACATTCACACTCGCTCGTGACTTTTTATTACTGTTCAAAGTACTCTGGTTTATCATTACTTTTTTTTTTACATAGAAATGACTTTTGGCGTTCATATATTTTTGTTTGTAGTTTTAAACATAATTTGTTCCTTACTTGAAATACCTAAAATTTTACAGGTCAATTTTATAAGAATTAATATATAAAATTAGTACAATAAAATGATTTTATATTTCCAAACAAAAAAAAATAGAATAAAAAAAAATTTTATGGAATTATATAAAATCATAGAAGATTTTTGGTCATACATAATTTCAGATAATTCAATTTTTAACGTAAAATTTACAAACTTTCTAATGCTAAATTTACATTTTTTTCACCATAGAAATTTTCCTTATAAAAAAATGATGAAATTTGCAATTTTTTTATTTTCTCATGCTCAATTAATTAATTAAATATTTATATGAAAACAAATTCATAAAAATAAAAATTTTTTTAATTTTAATTCAAAATAATTTTTTAAATAAAATAATAAATTAAAAAATTTTATTAAATCACTTAATCAAATAAAATAATATAATAAAAATAATTCGATAAAATCGAGATTTCGTTTACTAACAATTACATAGTCAATCGGAATGATTAATTTGGACACTCATAATTAAATGTATCCAATTGACAAATAAATATTAAATACTAAAGAGTAAAGTAAAAGTAAATAAATAAATATATCCATTACAAAATCAGTGAAGCATCTTATTTGGAATCCGTCCACCGCTAATTGGCTTGCCAGTTTTGCTCTTGTATACTCTCGGAACGAGCAGCCCGAACTAATTGACAATTTCACACTCGAACGTGGACGGTAATTAAGCTGCCGCATGCAAATCTTTTTCCAACTGTTTCGCTAAAAAAGTATCGGATGATGCCATAAATTTTTTATATCCTTCGCTTTTTCCAGTTAAAGAAACTGAGAAGTCCGAAATACGATTTAGCCTAATGGCTACTATTGAAACTTTTAAAAATAAAATCATTGATGTAATTTTTGCAATCAATTTTTTTTAATTATTAAATTAAATACTTTAAATGTAAAAAAATCCTTTCATCAGAGTATAAATAATATTCATCTAGTGGGCCCATGAGGTTTTATTAATAAAAATTTGCCACTGTTTCTGATGCACTTGGTGCGAGACACTATCTTGTCTCTGGATATATTTTTTTGTTAATATTGTTGATGAGTTACTTTTAAGGAGCTTGAGACAGCATAAAACCCAAGAGCTTTACAAAGTCCAAGAGATGATTACTGTCTACAGGTTCAGATCTCTTGAGCTTAAGAAAAAGAGCAAAGAAAAGAGCGCGAGCGAATAAGTTGTACGAAAAGAAAAAAAAAACTGCCAAGAATGAAGATAAAGATGAAACAGACAACAGTGAAGCAGTGTTGATGGGTATTGACGGATATATACAACCTCGTTGATTGATTTTGGCATTAATAACAGAAATATCTTCTTCATTCTTTTCATTTATCTGTGGATAGTGTACATATTACCTTTTCCTTTTATTTTGTTTGTTATTATTATTTTATGTTGGATTAGCTGATGATGGAAAAATGAAAAGAGAGCAACATTTAATTTGATCCGGCAGGAGGTAGCCTCTACTCTTGATCTGCAATCATGTGGACGCACGATACCGTAAACTACTTCTATACTGCTGCTGCTGCTGATAGTTACATCTGGCCGCGCTAACTCGGGAAATTACGTGTCAGCCGCGCGTCTGATATTCTCAAGAGAAAATAAGACGGCTACTGTCAACGATAACATTTGTGATTGAAGTTTCTGTTTAAGAACAAATATTGAGTAATTTATAATCTCTACAGCAATAATTTTTCTTTAAAAAATTATTAAATATTAAATTGTTCCATAAGTGATTTATTTTGATTAAACTTTTATTAAGTAAACCATTTAAAACTTTTTTGAAAAAAAAAAATCAGTGGAAGTATTAAATTTTTCATTTTTTTAAATTTTAAATTATTTTCTTCTTTCTTCCCCAAGTGATAAATTTTTCTTATATTTGAATTTAACTTTTTGTAAAATAAAATTTTCTGATCAATGTACAAGCATTTTTTGATAAATGTCTTTGGTTCATAACGTAATTGAATAATTCGTAAATTTGAACAATTTCAACTTTTTACAAACCTATTAAAAAAATTAACTTAATTCAAAAGAAGAAGTATTGCAAATAAAAAACATAACTTTAAAGAGTTTTCCCATCTTAAGTCAAGCGGAAAAATTCGTGAAAGAAATTTTCAAGGTTCAAGTAAATTTTACTTCATTCAAGAATTTTTTTGTATGATTTAATATGATAGAAATCTTTAAAATAATATTCTTGGTTTAAAAATTTATTTCTTGAATTGAGTTGATTTTTTTACTACGGGAAACTAAATGAGTCAAAATTTCAGATAAATATTTATTTATTTATTTAATTTGAATGCCAAGGCAATGTTCGAGTGGCAAAAATACAAAAATAGAAGAGTATAAAGTACATGTAAGAGTATAAACAGATCTACATGGATAATTTAACAATATTTGAATTATGGCTAATAGAACAGTGAAAACAATCAAAAATTTGAGGAATGCAATCAGCTATTTACAATCTGTAAAAATGAGGTGAAATAAAAGTAAGCAGGAAATTATAAGATGAGTGTCAGATTAAGTTTAGATTCAAAGCACTGCAAAACACACCAATTTCAACGAATTGAATCATCATCAGTGAAGCCGGGTATCAAGTTCTTCTTAAGCTCAAGGTCATGAAAAAATTGTTAAGCTTTTGTTTTGAAAGTGTCAATGCTAAGTGCATTGATGACATCAGGTGGTAATTCTCGCCAGAGGCGTATTGATGAAATTAAGAATGAATGTTCGTAGGAGGCAGTTGTAAAATTGGGAATTTTAAATGTTCACAGAAAGAAAAAAAGCCTTGAGTCAAGCGTAAATTTTCTCAAATTAAGAAAATCTTAAGGCGTCTTCTCACTTTAGGCGCCTCAAAAATAGGTTATTTTCGCGATTTTTTTTCGAGAATTTTGGTTTAAAATTATGGGATAAAACGGATCCTATGTAATAAACACATCTTTCAAGTACATGAAAAAAATTTTTTTTTATTTTTTTAAACAATTATTATAATACAACAGTAGCATCGAAAAACCCGTGTAAAAATGTCATGGTCGTGGCTTGTTGATGGTATCTCCGAGACGGATCATCTGAAACAAAAAAATAAAACTGTTTTAGATTCAGTATGTCAGTGGCTATAGCGCATATCATCAGATTTTTGAAATTTTGATTTTAAGAATTTTTTTTTTACAAAAAACTGCAAA
>JZSA01001784.1:40000-86199 GCA_000956155.1 Cotesia vestalis | reverse complement strand
GAGACTTTGACTTTATTCAAGAAATTTTCAATCTTCCTTGATATTTTCTTGAGCCAAGAAAATTTACACTTCAGTCAAGAATTTTTTGGATATTTGCAGAAAATGTCAAAGTTTCATATGAAAAAAAAAAAAAAAAAGAAATCAAAAATGTTCATCATTGAAAAATTCGGAGTTTTTTTTAGAAAATCTAAAAATTAACGTTGAAGATAGTTTTGAATAATTTTTTTCTGTTTTTTCCCATTTAATAAAAAAAATTTTGAAAAAAAAAAACGTCCTGTTAAGTCAATTTTTGAAAAAGTTATGGCAATTTAAGCCACACCGTCCATAATCTGCTGAATTTTTAATTTTTTCGAATTGTAAAGCAATATTTGAAAAAAATTTCCTCGAATTTTTTTATCACAAACCAACTGTATATAAACCAACTGTTTTACTTTTAAATTATCGGAAACTGATCGAATGAGAAAATTGTTATGTAAATTAGTAATTATTAAATTAAGTTACATAAATTTTAGTGAAAAATGAATTTTTCCTATGTCACATGGATATTTCTATCATGTTAATAAAGAAAAAATTCTCATGTTAACATTGGAAAAATAGGAAAAATCCCTGTTTTTTTCGCCATGTACAAAAAAGTGTTAAATATTTAACATAAAAATTTTTAACACAAAATTTTTTGACTCACTGACGCAAAACTTTTACTGTGTATGTATAATTTAGATTTCTATCACTTTTCAATAATTATTATTGATTTAATTAAAATTCAACGAAAGAAGTTGAAAAACAGTTAAGTTTTTTGTCTCTAATTATTTGTAATTATTTAAAACTTTTATGTTATCTTAACTTTTGTAGTTAATTAATAGCAAGTTTATCACAAGAGTCTCCTCAAGCGAAAGCTTGTTGTTTAACTGAAATCAAAATTAAACAAAATAATAAAGTAAGTAACATAATATTAGGGTAAAATGTTTCCCAATATTCTTGGTAACACAATATTCATAATACCCATACTATACTACATGGTAGGATCTATTGAGAACACAATATAATGCAAGATACAAGGGAGAATAGTAACGAAAGTTGTCTGGTACACGATATACTCTATTCTGTATAGTCGTTTGATATAGTCATCAGGTATACACATAGCATAGCGCAGTTAGCAAACTACACATAACACGGCGCAAGTGTATGTTGAGAGCAACAAAAGGGATGAAAGGATTAAGCTCACTATACTGATCTAAAGATATACATATATTTAAGTATGTATATGCATGCGGTGTCGATGTGAGAGTAAACGAATGCAAGGCCAGTCAACGTATCACGTTATCCACTAATGAAGTGCCTCATCAATCCATCGTATCTCGATCCGGTAGCATTTACGATGGTGCTAGTGCACAGAGAACTTAACCCTCTCTCTCTCTCGTATATAATACTACCAGCAGATAGTAGATAGAAGATAGTAGAAATAGACTACAGAGCAATGCGCCTACTATTTCACTGCAAATTCAACTACTTCTTGAATATGTATAATGTAGTGGAAACCTCTCCGCTTTATTTTTTTACAAAAGAGTTCTCGTTTATCAACTTTTAATTCGAAATTAGAGAATTGTTTCACGTTCAATTCTTGTTTTTTTTAGAAAAAGCACTTGGACTATAGTTTATGTTAAATTAAAGAGGGTTAAATGTAAAAAAAGTAATTATTTACAGTCGGAGTTCCGAATTAAAAACTAAAAAATTTATAGTTTCAAATGTAATTTCACAGTTTTTAAATGTATTTTTACAGAGTTTATAAAAATTAAAATTTTAAACTGTAATTGTTCCAGTTTCTCTCAGTGTACAGTTGAGAATTTAAAAAAAATATCGACGATTTTAAGCTAAAATTTAAGCTATTTTATAAATTTTATTTCTATATGAAGGTAATGACTAATGCTTTCAATTTTTTTTTACATATATTCTATTACTTATCAACTACACAAAAATGAAAATTATGACAAAAAAAAATTTTTTTAAATTAGAAAAATGGCGCTAAAATTCCCCTCTACAAAAAAAAAATGAACCTCTCTGGTGGGGTGTGATTGATCTCTCCCTCTGATCTGGAATTAAAAAAATGACGGATTTTTAAATAGTATAAGTTATTGCAGGAACTAGAATGAAAAAAAAAAATATTTGAAAAAATGGTGCGTAGTTAAAAGTATTTTCTCAAAACGTGTTTCAGATTCGATCAATCACACCCTTGGGTGATTACCTTCATATAGAAATAAAATTTATAAAATAGCTTAAATTTTAGCTTAAAATCGTCGATATTTTTTTTAAATTCTCAACTGTACACTGAGAGAAACTGGAACAATTACAGTTTAATATTTTAATTTTTATAAACTCTGTAAAAATACATTTAAAAACTGTGAAATTACATTTGAAACTATAAATTTTTTAGTTTTTAATTCGGAACTCCGCTTATTACTACACTGAAAAAAAAAAAAATTCGTAACTGGAGTGTAAATTTTCTTGGCTCAAGAAAATATTAAGGAAGATTGAAAATTTTTTGAATGAAATCAAATTTTCTTCAGCCAAGATAATTTTCTTGAGCCAAGAAAATTTCTTCTTGCTCCAAAATAACTTCTGTTTTCCTTAAAATTTTCTTGGCGTAAGAAATTTATTTTTTGTGTATACAGAAACAGTAATTTCTCAATTTCTCTTTTTTCAGAACAGAAAAATTCTTTAATTAATTAAAATTTACTTAATCTAAAATATTTGTCTTATTACAAGAATTTTTTAACTTAAGCCAAGACGATGAAGTTCTTCAAAATAATTATTTTGGTTCAAGAATTTTTCTTTCGAATAAAGTTAATTTTTTTTGTCAGTGTAGATTTTTAAACAGAATTGTTAAGTGATGAAATTACTTCGAATTTAAAGTATACTTTTCAAAATTAAATTTGATAATTCATCCGGTGAAGTAGGTGACAATTATCTAACTACTTATAATAGAGCAATGATAAAAAATTCACAGATTTAAATATCATTATAAATTAAATTATATTGAATTAAAAAAAAAAAGTGTTGCGATTTACAATAACAAATAGTTTGATAAATAATTAAATCAATAACGTATTAAATGACAATGGTTTGAGAATATCAACAACTTGACACAATTTCCACGGCTATTAAGAAAGTTCAACGATCCGTCTCAACTTGAGTTTTGAGTGTCACTTGACTTCAATAGTAGTTAACAACATTTCAAGTTTCTCTTCCGTCACTCTATTTAAAAGTTATAAAGAAATTTGCATCTACAAATTAAATTTCACATTTCATTTTATTTCTCTTTTATGCATTATGATCTGATGTTATAAATTTATAATTAATCATTTCGCCGTTTACTATCAACAGACGATTGAAAATAAATAACCGACGATAGTAAATTATTTACGACTGCTGGCATTGTATTTTTATTTTATTTAAAAATATTAGCGACTATAATGGTGACAACACGTTGTTACGGGGCGATTAACTGGGGCCGGGGCCGATAAAGCCACTAAGCGATAACGAGGGGAGGAAGCGATCCCGCGACGCCTCTAAAATCCATCATAGGCTATACAAGTTCGAACAAAACGGTCGAGTATTCAATTGAAGAGCTAAAAACTGTTGAAACTATTGGGGATTTAAATCTTTAACGTTTACTGGATTTTTTTACAGTTTTTAAAAAATATTGAATAAAACGGTTGTTTTTTTTATGGATAAGGATTTTAATTGCAAGAGATATATATATGGTTTCCAATAAATGTAATAGGGTTTTACAAAAAGTACTAGAGAATTTTTTTATTTTATCTATTTTTTATTGTTTTCGTACTCAAATAATAATAAAAATGAATCGGTCACCCACAGACTTATTGATTATTGTTTTTTAACATTGAAGTTTAAAATTTTTTGTCATTACATCAAAAAAATTTCTGTGAAAAATTTTTTTAATGAATATTTAACATTCGTCCGCTGATTTGTATCAACTTTATGTACAAGAGTGTTAAAATTTTTGCATAAAAATTTTAAACGCAATAACAAAAAATTTTTTACAATGTAGGAAGTAATTTCAATTTTTTTTTTTTTAATATTATGAATTATTTAATGTAGTTAGATTTTTAAAAATAAAGTTTTTGTCAAATTTTAACGTTTTGGCATCTCAAGAGTTTAGTTTACAAAATTTACAATTTTTGTGGTCGCAGAAGTTTGAAACTTTCTATTTATTCTGTGGAAGGTTAAAAAAAAATTTTTTTTTACATATGTCTGTATGCATGTAAATTTTTTTTTTTTTTTAGAAAAATTTAATTTTTTGTCAATTTTTACATTTCTACCACTTTTGAGTTGATTGGAGCAAAAAAATTTTTTTCATACGTCATTTTTTTCATGTTATAAATTTAAGAAGGTGAATTTCCACAATTTTAGATAAAAAATTCCGTAAAATTCTAATTCGTTAAAAAATTACTCAATTATTTTTTTATAAATCTAGACAAAAATTTTTCATTACAAAATAAATAATTTTTTAAATTCTAAAATCCTCTTTGCATGTTACATTTCCAATAAATTTAACATTTAACTTCGTTAGAATATGAACAATCTGAAGGATCGAGAAAGAAGAAATAAAATAAAATTCCATTGATTTATTTTAGACTTAACGTTCTGATTTAATATATAACATAAGATTACAATGAATCGAAGGATGAATAATGTGTAAGACTAATAATAGTTACGTGAAGGCAAATTACGTCGTTGCTCAACGATAGAATGCGAGGTAGTTTAACTCGATAAGAAAAAAGATAAAAAATAGTAACAAGAGTCGGGAGCATCTGGTGTCTTAGAAAGAGCTTCGTTTCCTCTTAGGAACTCGTCTGTCTATATCTATATTTGTATCTTGGATGCATACATGTATATTTATACACACATTCATATTACCTAATAGTCTATTCGATACGCGTGAGCAAAAGAGACACCCGATCGCGCAGACATCGTATATAAGGCTTACGAGCTCGAATGGTTATTACGCGTGATTTACTTGTAGGCTCAAGCATAAGATCCACCGGGGCTTTACTCCGTACTTGAGGAATTGTCGCGCAGCTCCGCGAATTCGTAATTCCCATCTTCATATTCACCACCATGAAAAGAGGAATAAAGACCTGTTATAAACTATATTATATATTATACATTATACATTATACATGCCTTTGTATTCCGTATTAAATGTTATAAGTAAGTACTTACTTACTTATATTATGTCTGTACACCTCTATGGTGTTTCAAATACATACCTACACTTGGAAAGCACTATACCGTTGTTAAAACTTTTATTAAGTATTAAAAATGCATTATGACTAGCCATCCATGCGAATATTTCGCACAATATAGTCATCAAATTATGAATGGTCTTATGACCAAAAATAATAAATTGAAAAAAAAAAAAAAAAATAAGTCTAATATATAATTTAAAAAAATTTATTTTCATTGTATAGAACTCAAATTCGTGATAGATACAACAAATTAGTAGCAAATATCAAATATTAAATTTTATGCTACTTAACCATTTTACCCCCTCCCAGGGCATGCTAACACAGCGCACGGAAGGGGAAATATAATAAGGAAATAAAGCTAGTTTCTTTTCTCAAAAAAATATTTTCTTGGTCTAAAGGAAAATGTTTGACGAAAAATTTTCTTGGCTCATTATTAAAAGTGTATTCAATTATCTATATTATAAAGAGAAAAGCAAAATTTTGTGGCCCGTGTATTTATATAATAAAACGGGTTTTTATAGTTAAATTTGGTATCGTTGAAAAAGTCTTGACCTGGAGTTGTGCCTTTTCATGGTTTCATATAATTCTCACCAATAGTCAATTTATGATGATAAGTATTTAAGCTGCATTTGAAAATGCTCTATCTCTAGATACATAATTAAGAAACAACCTTGTATCTCGTGAACTATTGAGATTTTTAAAGATATAAGCTCATCCCGATGTTACACTCATCAAGACCTTTCATTTGAGTACCCACATCAATTTTTCATATATTTATATATATATTATATATATGTATATATGAAAAATATATCAAAATGCATGTGGGTACTCAAATGAGAGCTCTTGATAAGTGTAACTTCGGGATGAGCTTATATCTTTAAAAATGTCAATTGTTAAGAAAGTACAGTGCAATTTAACAAAATTCATTATTTAATAAAGGAAAATATTATTTATTTATAGTTTCCAAGTCACGGCAGCCACATGAAAAAAATTAACTTGATTCAAAAAAAAATCTTGAGCCAAGATAATTATTTAAAACAATCTGTCTTGAATTGAAAAAAAAATCTTGATCGAACTAAGAAATTATTCTTGGTTTAAATAAACTCTACTTATAAGCAACAATCGTTTAAAAATTTTATTATTTGATTCAAAACCATGAAACTCTTCAAAATGATTTTATTGGTTCAAGATTATTTTCTTTTGTATTAGGTGAAATTTTTATTAATGTACCTATTATTGGCATATTAGGAAGTTATTCTATTGTACACAAGAAAAAATTTCACTGTAAAATTTCTAGTTTTAAGAGAATTTTTTTTACTTTCAAAATAATTTAAGTCTTTTTGAGAATTTTTCTTATTATATAAAATATTGTAAATTAATTTTAATCAATGCAGTAAATTTTTTTACGACACCATTGTTACGACACCAACGGTTAAAATCAAAAGTTATATCGAAGCTTTGCACCCTCTTAAAAAATCATAATTTCTATGCAGTAACAAAAATTCAACTGATAAAATCCAATAAAAAATTCGTGGTTCAAAAATTTTTTCACTTTGTTCAAAAAACCCTTAATTAATGTTTCCGAATATCTTTATATAGATCAAAAAAATAATTTTATCAAACCGTCAATAAAAATTGTAATTACTTTTCAAACTTTTCATCCCCTAAATGAAAACGCACCAAATAATAATTTGGTCTTTTACTTTTTATAGAATTTCCACGCGGTCAACGAAATTCGTAATAACGGTAACGGACACACGTTCTCTCGTTACGCGTAACGGCTCGACGTGCCGGTAAATGGGGCAAAGCCGTTGCACCCTTGCGACAAGTATGTACATATGTATCGCAGAACCGTTCTGTATATCACGGCACATATCTGAAGCGCAGTGGTGTTAGTGTCGGAAAATGTCTATTTACACACGCTATATATGAATACATTTCACCACTACGCATTTCAACACGACAGATATACCTGGATATATATGATATGAAGCAGAAGGACATGTAACAGCTTGCTTAAATTCGATCTAAATTCAAAATAGTACGGGAAATTACCATCAGTAGACATGGGTCAGCATCGGTCAGACCGTCATCAGTTCTCTACCTACGAATACAAACTACTGTACACGGAAAACTCGACTTGTACTTGGACTACCTATACATTTTATTTTACTACTGCTGTCGCTGCTTCTTCACTTCCTACCTACGTCTCAACATTTTTTGTCACTCATTTTTTAAAATTTAGTTAATCCTGAAAAATTCTCCTGCCTATGTTTCTTTCCTATTTTATTTAGCCATTTTTTCTTTTTTTTTAATTTTTTTATTTGTTCTATTTCATATCTTGTGAGTTTTTGTAAAATTTTTTTCTTTTGTCTCGTGCTGACGCGCCGGTTGACATCTCGAGATTTACGATTAATACAAGTGTAAAAATTAAGTGGTATGATTTATTGCACTAAACTGTTAGCACCAGGCTCAATAAATTATTTTATATTTTTAATTGCACTTATTATTATTTTATAAAATAGCTATTAATTTTTTCAACATTAATTTTATGAGAACAATATAAATAAATACAGCTGTTTTTAGCTGTAAAAAATTTGATAAAAAAAATGGCTTGATTTTTAAAAAATTTGAAATTTTAAACTCCGCAAATTGAAATTTTTAATAAACAATTTGAAGATTTCAAAAATTGATTTAGTGCAATAGAAACGAAAAAAAACATCAAAATAGGTCAAAAAATTTTTCCGTCCGTCACGTGTGAAACTCCGGAAACACTATAACTTGCGAAAAAATGCATTAATTGAGTTAAATTTTTTTTTTTTAATTCCTTGGAAGAATTGTAGGTCACCGAATGCGAATGGCTTGCTAATTCAGTGTCGTTAATGTCCAATTAATAAAATAAAACAAAAATCAGAAGACTGTATATTAGGGTGTGCCAAAATATAACTTCCGTGAGGAACCTTTTAAAATTAAAATTTTGAATTCCGCTTTTAACAGGGGCTGCGCTTGGGCGTTTCCTGAGATATTTTGGGGTGAAACGATAAATTTGATTTTCATAGAATTTTTTAACAGAAGTTTAGTTTGGACATTTCCGCTGAAAATTCAAAATTTGATCGGAAGTGCCTAATTGAATCTCCTGTTAAGAATTCTATGGAAAACAAATAAATCCTCTCACTCCGAAATATTTCAGGAAATGCCTAAACACAGCTGCTGTTAAAAGCGCAACTCAAAATTTTAATTTTAAAAGGTTCCTCACGGAAGTTATATTTTGGCACACCCTAATATACAGTCTTCTGATTTTTGTTTTATTTTATTAATTGGACATTAACGACACTGAATTAGCAAGCCATTCGCATTCGGTGACCTACAATTCTTCCAAGGAATTAAAAAAAAAAAATTTAACTCAATTAATGCATTTTTTCGCAAGTTATAGTGTTTCCGGAGTTTCACACGTGACGGACGGAAAAATTTTTTGACCTATTTTGATGTTTTTTTTCGTTTCTATTGCACTAAATCAATTTTTGAAAAGTTTCAAATTAATCTCAATTAAATTATCTTAACAATAGTATACAAAATATTTTAATTCCGTGAACTAACAAGACTATGATAATAAAAATAGTTGCCGAAATGAGGCGAAAAAAATTTTTCGATCGTAAAGCACTCTCCGATGCTTCGCATCATGAGTCGTGCAAAATAGGATAGTAAAGATATTATTTGTTTGATAAAAGTTTAAAAAAATTTTTTTATTAATTGGCCTTAATATTAATACGCAACAAAAAAATCTCTTTGGCATTTTAAATTTCTAATTTTTGGACTGATATGAAAAAAATAAACTTAATTTAGCAAAAAAGTTCTTGAACTAAAAATAACATTTTTAAGAATTGAATGTAAATTTGAAGTAAATTTTGCTTTACGATTTTTTCTATTTGATTAAAAATCATTAAAACTCTTTAAAATGATATTCAAAGTTGAAAAATTTTTTTCTTGAATAAAGTTAATTTTTTATCCGTCTACCGATGATAAAAATTTAATTATTTTCCTTTTCACGATCTAAAAACTTAGAAGTTGCACAGAGTGCGATTAAAAATTTCTAATAAAGTACACAGAACAAAAAAATTTCTTGAACCAAGTAAATTATAAGGAAGACTGAAGTTATTTTGGAGCAAGAAAAAATTTTCTTGGCTTAAAAAAATTTAACTTCGTTCAAAAAATTTTAACTTCATTCAAGAAATTTTCGATTTAAGAAAATTAACGCTTGACTCAAGATTTTTTTTTCTGTGTATAAATTTGAGAGATTTCTCCACTTCCATGTAATTACTAAAAATGTAATCTTTTTTTATAAAATAAACTTACGATGTAAATATAATTGATTTTATCTTTAATTCAATCATTTTATTATCTCACGTATCTATATAAAAAACATAACAGCATCTGTAGACTTAATGGGGTATATTGAATGTAAGCCCTGATTGTCAGTCGCAGCAATGTTTCTGTCTGATTCGCAATTCAATCGGGTAAGCAAAGACGAATCGAAAGTACCGAGTAAAGCGATCGGAGTAAAGTGCTTTCGTCTTGTGAGGATTCAAATAAAATTGTTACTCTACTTCTTCCACTTTCCTCTTGTCTCTTTTCTCATCTCACCCTCTTCCCCAACTTCGCTTCTACTTCAACTTCTACAGACCAAGATCACTACCAGTACTTTTATTGTCTACGGGGGTGTAGTTGATGCCACTGCAGTAAGGTACTGGAGTTTAAGAGCGTTCAGGATTACCTAATTTAAAGAAAAAAAAAAAAAAAAAAAAAGTAAATAATCGAATGCGAATTGATACTCGACTATTAGTTTACTCTTAAAAAGGAAGAGCGAGAGTAGATAAGGAATAAAAAATAATAAATAAATAATCAACAATAAGTATATATCTATATATATAAATGAAAAAAATTATTATCGTTTAAAAAGACGGATTATTTGTTATCTTCACTTGCGCACACGCTACTAATGATGTACCTTTCAGCTTGGTTTAATCTTTACGGATAAACTGCACTGCAGATAAAGTTAACTCTCTTTTCTCTTTTTTTATTTCTTTTATTTTCATACCCGACTTTTCATTCCTTTTACTTTATATATACAGATATAGATATAGATATATTACTTATTTCATCGCGTTTACTCACTCATGCGTGATTCCTTTTTGCCAAGCTGACGCTGAAAATCACACGAAAATTTTCTACGCTTCCGGGATAAAATACTTGTCTTTTTTTTTATTATTATAATTGTTTTAAAAAAATATTTCATTTAGAGACTGTTTAATGTAATTCTCATTTTAGTATTTCCGGAGCTTTTCCTAAAAATAAATTTTATTTAAATATTATACCCAAGTAAACTAGCTTCAACCTCAGGGGAATTATTTTTTACTATTTTTCACGCTTAAAATTATTCTCTAGAATAATTACGCTTCATTATGATGCGATTATTAAAAGAAAAAATAGTGTGTTAGTAGATGAAAAAAAAAAAATAAATAAAATCCTACATTTTTAATATTTCTTTGTTGAGGTGTTAATTAAATTATTTGATTATTAAATTGATATAAAAAAATTTCCAAGATCCGAAAAAATAATTTATAATTACATTAAAAATTCAAATTTGAATCTTTAAAATCTCAATTTGACTTTCAATGACCTAAAAAAAATTCATGAATTAATAAAAACAGAATTGAATCATACGTATGGCAAATGAAAATCCATACGATTGTAATTGTTGAAAAATTAATTGATTCCACGTTCGTTAACGTGTTTGCGAGTTTGATGAATAAATTTTTTCATTCCATTCAATTTGAATTTTCTTTTTATAAAAAGTTTATTCAAAAACCTGAATAACATAAAAGAGTGATATGAAAATTTATAGCTTAGTGGTTTGACAAAATAAATGAAAATAAAAATAATGATACTCATTAATTAGTATTCATGGAAACAAAGCGCAATTGATGTGTAAATTACATCAGTAATGTGGAGCTTTGAGTTAAATTTTCAGAGCCGGCGTCATGTTGTGATTTATTGGTGCCGGATTTACAACTTACATCTAGACAGACTAGACACAGACACACTAGCCCGAACACCAGTTATTTATCATCATTACTTTTGAATATTCATTACTACCTTCAGTTATTGTTCATTTTATTTTATTTTATTTTTCATTCATTTTTTAAATATTACTCCGTTCTTACAATACACGTATTAACTACAATACATTACAATATTTATAAATATATATTTGTCATTATAACATATATTATACGCTACTACTTAGATTCATTAAAAACAATTGTTAATGATATCTCAGGCTTTCAATTAACGATGATTATTTTATTTAATTAAATTCCAACAATTTTATATTATCAAAAAAAAAAATATCAGATATTATATGCAACACATAATTAAATGTCATTTATGATTTTTATGATGTAGTTTATGACAAAAATTCAAAAAATTTTAAATGCAATAATATTGATATAAATTATTAATTAATTAATCTGATATTTTTCTCTCAAATACAAAAATTTAATTTTGAGCGTTACCAAAACAGATGAAAAAAATTAAATTGATTATTTTTATAAAAATTGAAGTGCGTTTTACTTAAATTCTAATTAAGTTCAATAGTTTGGTATGTAAATTATAAGAATTAACTATAAATCTAAATCTGAAAACTAATAATAATAAATTGTAGTAATATTAATAATATAATAGTTAATTAAATATAAAAAAGTAAATTAATTGTCATCAGCATCGTCATCATCATCAGAAACATATTTTTTAGTTATCCTTTTCCGTCTACCCGTTCTGCTCTCACTTTTTCGTCCTTTTAATTTTATCTTCATCCTTACACTCGAGTCACCGTCCGATCCATCATCGCAGTCGCCTGGAGATGAATTATTTCCTGGAATAGAATATTATTTTATAAAAACCAAACTAGAGGACTCGAGTGACATTAATAAAAATAAAAAATAAAAATATTACTGACCATCGTCTGAGACTGAACCCTCGGCTTCGAGCCTCTGTCGTGCGTTTGTAAAAACAGATTCCAAGACTATTGAATCTTCGTGGATTGGCGAGGCTTCTTCATTATAAATTTGGGCATTTTTACACAGTTGAATGAAATCTTTTTCCAATTCATCAACACTGGAGTACTGAAAATATATTTCATTAGTTATTTATTAAATTCAATTATTTTAAAAGTAAAAAATTTATCACGTTATTATATGTGAATCTTTCAACTTTTATGAGAATAAAAATTGACAATAAAAAAAATAAACTATAAATCTCTTGTAAAATGTCAAGACTTAAGACAGTTTCTTGTTAACTTACGAGTTAAGTTTACGAGAAAAGTTTCCCGAAAGTAATAAAAAAGTGCCATCGAGTCAATTAATTTAACAACTAATTTTAAAATCTCCGTTAAATCTAAATAAACTACCGCGAAAATACTTAGAATAAGTAATTATCTTAAGGTTTATTGCTAATTAAAAATGAAAGACCAAATTTTTCTAGACCAACGACTATTTTAAAACTAACGTCAAACTTTTCTACCTAAATAATTCAATATGTGTGTACTTACTTTGCCTTCATCAACTTTCTTTAATAATTTATTAATGGTCAGTGGCTTCTTTATTACGTCGTAATAGTCAGGTAATTCTCGGCGCGACGGCAATCTCATAAAAGGCTCACTGAGCAATCTACCATCAGTGCTGTCAGTGTAATTAACAACAACCATCAGTAGCTTTTTCATAGATTTCCGTAATTTCATATCAACCGACGGACCAGCACCGCTGCTGCTTCCAGCACCACGACGTTTTTTCTGGACCGGTTCCTCGTCTTCCTCGCCTCTCTTGCGTCGCTTGCGAGTTTTCTTCTTCTTCTTATCATCTTCCTCCTCATCATCAAACTCAACGCCGTCATCGTCGATGGCTTTCAACCACTCTTTTTCCGTCAAACTGTCTGTATAATCGACTTCCTTACGCTGTCGAGAACCACGTCCCAAGAAACGCTCCTCATCTTCTTCGTAAGTCCAGCGTTCAACTTCATCGTCGTCTTTCACCAACCAGTCAGGTAACTCATTTTCTTCCAGCAACCGCGATTTACGATTGGGACCTGATTTAGCTTCTTCACGCCGTCTTTCCAGGTCTAATTTTTGGAAGGCCTCAAACTCACCCTCGGATCTAGCAATCATCTGATTAACTGTTTCATCATCTGGTACTTCGTTTTCTTCTTCGTCATCAGCATCATCTTGATGCAATATACTCTGCAAAAATTGCTGTCTTTCACTTCCTGTTGATTTCTGGTCAAACATACCAGCCTGAATAACTTTTTCATCCATATTCAACTTATAACGCGCAGCAGCCAATATTCTCTCTTCGACTGAGTTAACAGTCATCAAACGTAGTACTCTTACTTCATTCTTTTGTCCAATACGATGAGCACGATCTTGAGCTTGCAAATCTTGATGAGGATTCCAGTCAGAGTCGAATATAACTACAGTATCAGCGGCTTGTAAATTTAGACCCAAACCTCCAGCACGAGTTGACAGTAAAAATAAGAAATATTGTGATCCAGGATCGTTGAATCTCTTCAATAAGTCACCACGATCTTCGGCTTTGGTTGTACCGTCCAAACGTAAATATTTAAAGCCACGCCAGCTCAAGTAGTCCTCCATTATCGTCATCAATTGAGTCATTTGACAAAACAGCAGTACTCGATGGTTAGTTGCCTTCAATTTTGGTAGTATACGATCTAACAACTCAAACTTACCAGATGCTCGATATAAATCTGGACCTGATACTGTATGTGAACCCTGAACGCCTATATGTTCACAATATTTTTCTTCAATAGCTTGGAACATGAACGGATGATTACATAATTTACGCAATTGTACAATAGTATTCATTAGTGCTTTCGCACCACCTTTTCCTTGTTTTCCTTTCTCTGAACCATCAGTCAACAGTACACCTTTGCTCTGCATATGCCTGTACAATACTTTCTGCAGACCAGACATGTCACACTTGATAATATACTCAACTTTGTCAGGTAACTGAGATTCGACTTCTTTTTTCAAACGTCGCAACAAGAAAGGTCGCAGTACTTTATGAAGACGACGGATGATAAGAATTGTTTCTTCTTCATTCAACTCCACTTTTTCTCCGGTAGTAGCGAACGGTGCATTAAACCATTGCTCAAACGTACTACATGATTTGAAAATTGAGGGTAACAAAAAGTTCAGGAGCGCCCAAAGCTCAGGTAATTTGTTTTGCAAAGGAGTACCGGTCAATAATAACCGATGTGGCGCTAAATAATGTGTATTTAATACTTGCGTTAATTTACAATGATGATTCTTCATTCTGTGACCTTCATCAATAATCATATACTTCCACTGTAGCTTAGCCAGTACGCTTTTGTCCTTGATAACGTATTCATAGGTGGTCAACAGTACATTGAACTTGGTAGCTCGCATTTGAGATTGTATCGCGCGTCGTCCCGCCGGTGAACCTTTGTAGGAAACAACAACGACACTCGGAGCCCACTTTTCGAACTCAAGAACCCAATTAGATAGTGTTGACAATGGAACGATGATTAAAAACGGTCCATTGACCTTCTTCTTCTCCATAAGATGAGTAACGAGCGCAATCGTTTGTATTGTCTTACCGAGACCCATTTCGTCAGCTAAAATACCATTGAGATTGTTGTTAAACAATGACACCAACCACTCGAGACCTTTTATCTGATACTCTTTGAGTATACCATTAACCATAATTGAGGCTTGTTCAGTAACACTCTCATGTACTGTGTGTGCAATACTGTAATAAGTCTGCTCTTCAGTTTTATACTCATCATCCTCAACTTTGGCTTTGTTTAATTTTTTCTTAGTTTCACTTACAGAGTCACCTGCACCACTATTACTATCGGCAGCAGAAGCAGCCGACGAATCACCGGTTTTGGCTTTTTGTTCAGATACATTTTCTTCTTCATCTTCATCATCGTCTTCCTCACTATCAGATTCCATAACTTCCCAACCAGGATGAGACTCCATAAACGCGTTTAATTGACTCATCATGGGAGCGTCGTCACCTGTCAACGTACGTCCAGTACTTACTTCATAAACATGAACACGCGTGTCTTCAGCCGGAGTACCATCTTCATTGACCGGGGTACCGTCTTGCAACTTTTTCTTCTTCTTCTTGCGTTTCTGCTCTTCAACTTGTTTCCGTTTCTGCTCCATTTTGTGCTGTTTGACCATTTCCGTAAGATTACTAATATACTCATCAGTTTGAGACAACAAGAATGCCAACCGTTTGTCTTTTTTCTGATCAATAAGCTTACGGTATCCTTCTTCGTCTTCAGCCATCAAACGACGCATACGTTCTTTCTCAATACGTTCTTGTTCCTTCTTCTGTTCACGCTCAGCATTCGCGTGATAATTCAGCACTGCTTTGTTCAACCGTGACATTTTAGCAACATTATTACGATGAAATTCTTTCCAATCTTTGCCATGTTGCAAAACAGAGGTCAAAAACTCTTGATGTTTCTGTCGGCGTTTGCGTTCTGCTTCAAGTTTTTGTTGTTTTTCCAATTTCTCAGTAGCACGAGCTTCCCGTAATCCTTGACGTTTCGTACGTTTGTAAGCTTTGACATTAACAGCAGTTTCAAGTGTCGTATCCTTACGAGTACAAGCAATTATTTCAGAACGCAGTTGACGTTGGAAATTAAGTACACGTAGCATACGTAATTCTATCTGAGCTTGAATACGAAGATCCTCAGGCATATTTGTCGGCAAATTGCTCAACTGCTCCATACGTAGGGCAATTCTTGTCGCTACACGATTTTCACGCTCCTGAAGAATAACTAAAGGATCTAATCCAGCTGGTTTAACGACACTCGTAACGCGGTTACTTTTATTACCGACTTGCTGTTGTTGGTGTTGCTGCAATTGTTGAGACGGTTGAGAGCCAGGTCGAGGGGGCCCATTGACACCTGAAACCTGAAGAGGACCTGCAGGTGTACCAGGTCCTTGAGTAGAATCATTTGGTCGATTTAAGCCAGGTGGTGGAGCTGCTCCTTGAACTGCAAGAGCTAGTTGCTGAGAAAGCGGTTGATTCCGCGCTAGTAAACGATAAGCCATTATTTGAACGCGAAGCTGTTGAAATTGCTGAGTAGTGAACCTATCATTTGCCCCGCCTTGACCACGAGCACGGAGAGCTAGTAATTGTGAGTACCGAGGATCTTCTTGGAGACCTTTTTCTTCCATTGAGTCGATGGCTTTTTGCAGAGCACTAAGATTTTCTTGTCCAGTTCCAGAGCCACTAGGTGGACCACCAGGAGCCGGAGGCATTGAACTCCCTGGTCCTCCAGGTCCCAATGGTCCCAGCGGTTGATTTTGAGCTCCTGGCGGCATCGGACCCATTCCCGGAGGTCCTGGCGGCCCACCAGGTCCACCTGGGCCTCCCGAATTGTTAACACTCATCGGTGCGGGTCCTCCAGGTCCCATTTGACTCGCAGGTCCACCTGGAGGCATCTGATTGGGTCCCGACCCAGTCATCATCGGTCCGCCAGGTCCCATTTGGTTTCCAGGACCAGAACTAGGACCCATTTGGACAGCTGGACCTGGACCTGGAGCACCAGGTCCTCCCATATTCATTGGAACACTTGGACCACCAGGCCCGATGTTCATTTGACTTCCTGGACCACTCATACTCATCTGAGAGTGTCCATTTGCGCCGTGACCTTGATTAGGCGGACACATATTAGGAGGAGCGCCTGGCATCGGACCACCTGGACCCATCGATGGACCCTGAGGGCCACCAGGCATAGGACCCTGAGGACCACCAGGTATAGGACCCTGAGGACCGCCAGGCATTGATGGATTCATGTGTCCTGGACCTGGCGGTATCGGTCCAGGTCCTGAGCCCATATTTATGTGTCCAGATGGTGGAGGTCCTTGCATATGCCCCGGTCCACTCGGTATTTGGTTATTTGGCCCTTGCATGTG
The DNA here is from genome assembly GCA_000956155.1 of Cotesia vestalis. Classification (NCBI taxonomy): domain Eukaryota; kingdom Metazoa; phylum Arthropoda; class Insecta; order Hymenoptera; family Braconidae; genus Cotesia; species Cotesia vestalis. The sequence goes on along the minus strand of JZSA01001784.1, from coordinate 68,901 downwards.
AGGTGCTGGTGGTCCACCGGGTCCTATATGGCCTGGACCCATTTGATTTGGTCCTAAAAAATATTTTCAAGTTAAAAATTACAATTTTAACTGACGTTAATATTAATAACTGAAATTATTATCGATAGTTACCTCCAGGACCCATTTGGTTAGGACCTCCAGGTCCCATATTCGGCGGCCCTCCAGGAAACATCTGTCCTGAACCTAGCGGAGGTGGTCCTCCCGGTCCCATTTGATTTGGTCCCATATGTCCTGCACTTGGAGGTACACCCATCTGTCCTGGCATCATTGGTCCTCCGGGTCCTTGCGCTCCTGGAGGTGCTCCTGGTGGGCCCTGGAATAAAATAAAATTCTTTAGTTTTCAGAAAAAATAATATTCTTTCAGTTTTTTTTTTTTTTTTTTTTTTTTTTTTTTTTTTTTTTTTTTTTTTTTCCCCAAATCTTTCATTATTAATCTCAAAGAAGATTTATCAATATAATTTTAAAATCTAATCAATAAAAGTGAACTCATATCACATCATATAAATAAATTCTATCGTAATAATAGACTATAATACAAGTAAAAATGAACGAGTCTATTATTATGTATGCTTCGTCAGGATTAAATTTCTATCCACCGTGCAATAATATTATTTATTACAACTCATATAATCATATCACACCGTGTGACGTCTTTATTATTGTGACTATCTGCGTGATTATTTATGGTTCATCTCTGACATTGAAAACCAAGTATTAGATATAATATACAATAATATTATATATATTTTTGTAATATTAAATATTAAAAGTTTCATTATTTGTTTACACAGACTTAGAAATTTTTTTACTGAATTTATCAACATATTTATAATATAACATAATTATTATAATCACATCTATCAGTTGGCGTAACAGATAAGACGATAAATAAAATACAAATGCAAATGGTTATCAGCGCGTCAATTATAATTCCAATAGTAATAGAATCACATTTTATAATTTCCGTCACGTATGGATTTAATGAAATTTTCCATTGCTCAAACTAAAACTACGTTATGTCATTCAGAATCTACGTAAACTTGAACTTTTAATTTAATCATCGATAAATAAGATTTTTATATCGAACAATGAAATTTAGACAAAAGACGTGAGCAATAATGGTCAAATTGATTAATATAACAGCCGCTTTATTTCTTCCGAGAGTATTTCATTTTCCCTTTGATTATTTTCTGCTAATGATAATGACAGCGGCGGTCAGGTAGAATAAGAAACAGACGGAATAAATCATAGGAAGTTGATGATAGATACCAGATATCCTAAAACAATATTACAAAGCTAAGCGTAAGGTTGTAAACATGCCTCTGGAACGTGATTACGTGTTGCTAGAAGCGTGAACGCAGCATGCTGTGTTATGATTGTAAGTTTATAAGTATGTGAATGTATTATATGAGTATGTGAGTATATGGAAACATAAAGTACAGAGGAACGAGCAAAGAAAGAGTTGACGGTGAAAAAAAAAAAAAACGTTTATCCACTGGTTCAATACAGGTGACACATTGTTAACACGTGGTTCCCTACACCTGTTACTTAAATTACGCTCGATTGCTCACTTATCTGATGTGAACATTGTTTACTTTTATTTATTATATTATGTATTTAGAAATTTTTGGTCATGATTTTTTAGATGTTTATTTTGGATTTATTTACTTGCTTTATTCATAGTATTGAAATTAATTATTTTTAATTTAATCATTTTTTTGTGAAAAATTTTCTGGGTTACAATTCAGTTTTCAACTGAATTTTTTTTTGTTTTTTAAGATTTATAATTAAATTTTAAATAAATTCAAAAGTACGAGTAATAAGTTCATTTCTTATTCTAATTATTTTAATGTTCTTATAAATTGAGCCGGAAAAAAATTTAATTTTTTAATAAACATTTTCTAATTTAATGAAAATAATAAATGTCAATTTGAATTTTTTATATTGTATTTTCGTAAAACTTTATTGAATTTTTTTTATATTTTTAAGTTATTTTAATTGTGATTATTTATATTAATTAATTCACTCTTGTAATTATTATTTACAATAATAACAAAAAATTAATTGTGAATTTTAATGAAACTCAAATTAGCTGATTTTAAATCATTTTTACATTTCTTGAACTAAAAATTTTTTTAATTATATTCTAAGAAAATTTACTCGTAGTTTTCTCAATTTTCTAAAATTTCATACTTTTAGCTTTTTTTTTAAATTCATTATTAAAAAAAAAAAAAGTTTTAAGTTGAATTAGAAAAAAATCAACCCAAAAATTTCTTCTCCCAACTCAACACTTAAAGATGAGGTAAATATTTACAAATGGGGTCAACCCCATTTTGGGCCATAACTAGATGATAAATTAACATTTTTAAATTTTGTTTTTTTTTATTCTGCTTGTTTTTACGGCGCATTTGTGATAAAAAATGACGTAAAAGAAAAGAATAAAGCTTTCTTGCCTTCAAAAGTTGGAAAAAATTTTGACTCTTATGTTTTTGAAAAAATTTATATTTTATTTTTTTTTTTGAAAAGTAGATAAAAAAACGAACAATTTAAAAACAAAAAAAAAAGAAAAAGTTGATATCACAATTTTCTCAAAAATTTATAAATTTTTTTGAAAATTCGTAAAATTTGTTAAAGTTGTGATAATCAACTTTTTTTTTTATTGTTCATTTTTTTATGTGTTTAAAAAAAAAAATATATGAATTAAATCAAATAGAAATTTCGTTCAGAAAATTGAAAATTAAAATGGTTGACCCCCCACTTGTAAGTATTTATCAAAAACTATAATATAATAATCATAAATGAATTTTTATAAAGACTAAAAAATGTTAAAACACAATAAATTAAATTTACACTGAAGTAAAGTAATAGTTGGCGAAGAAAAGTTAAAAAAAGTGTATAAATATATAAAAATAAAAATAATAGGGAAATGAATGGTATCAACGCAGGATGTATATATTGGAAAAATAACTTAATGTAGTGGGGTTGTGGAGCTTTTGCATAAGTAGTGCGCTTCCGCAAATATCACGTCACTTGTGTGTAAGACCCAGTGGATAACATTTTATTATTTTATTGTTAAAATTAATTTATAATTTATAATTTATACTTGAAATAAAATAAAAATGGCGAGTCAAAAAGAATTGGATTACTGTTATGACTTTGTTATGAAACTGACCATTGAATCGGCGAAGGTATTCCTTTTTTTATTTATATATAAAACTATTTAATTATTAATGATAGATGGTACTTTATTTGACATGAGACGATTTATTAATAGACAGAGTAATTTATTGATAGATTGATAAGTGGTGATGTGAAGGGCTAGATATATTACATCTATATGTTGAAGAATTTTTATTGATGTGACATTTCAGATAATCAGAGATGCAATACAAGGTGGAAAAAATATTGAAACTAAAGCTGGTGACTGGGACTTAGTTACTGAGTACGACAAAAAAGTTGAACAAATTTTAATTGAAGGCCTTGTTAAAGAATTCCCTACGCACAAGTACGTATCGTTTTTTAAAACTTCTCAGTTATTTTTAGATATTATTTTACGAAAGTTTTTAGACGGAAAATTTCGATATGATGAAATTGTTTTATTTTATTTTATTTAAAAGCTATTCGCAAGTAATGTTTTCTAATAGTTTGGCTATTTAGTCACTGAAATAGATTTCAAATAAATTTCAACTGACAAGGTCTTGATAGATGTTAATTTTATACCAACATTTTGTCTTTTGTGTTTTCTCTAGTCAATATATTTTTATATTAGACAAATCTACTTTTTATTTTTATTTAAAAATGTTTGGTTGTTTTCTAGTGCCAAAGAAAATACATAAAAATTTAATTCATGATTAATTTTTAGAATAGTTTAGAAAATTATTGTTGAGTTAATAAAATATTTTATTAGTCTATGTGTAGTTGCTCGTTAAAAATGAATAATATTTTTCGAAGAAAATTGCGATATTAGTATTGAAAATTTTAAGAAAAATGATTTCATTATTTTTATCTCGGCTGTAAAAAAATAATTTTGCATAACAATCGTGCAGAAAATTTTTCATGCATAAAAATTTAATTACAAAAAACTAATAAGATTTTTTAATGGAAATTTTTTCAATTGCGTGTTTATAATTTAAAAAATTCTTGGAAAAAAAAAAAAAAAATGCAGCATAATTTTTTTTAAAAATAATTATAGTATTTTTTACAATTTAAAAAATTCTAAAATCTTTTAATATTTGAAAGTTAATAATGCTTAATTAATTCATCAAATAATATTGAAAATTTTAAGAATAATTTTGCATAACTATAAGATTTTTTAATGAAAATTCTTTCAATTGCATGTGTATAATTTTAGAAAACTATTAACAAATAATAAAAAAAAAATTATAGACTTATTTTATCCTAAAATAATTCTAACATTTTTTACAATAACAAAACTTCAAGAATCATCAAATATTATCTAGTTGGAAAAAATTTTTCTACACTAATTGTTCTAAATTAATTTAGCTTGCTCACGGTCAAAATGTTTAATAATTTTATTAATGTTTATGTTCTTTTTTATAATTTTTAAAATTGAATTAATTAATTAATTATTTCAGATTCATAGGAGAAGAAACGGTATCAAAAACGAACATACTTCCAGAATTAACAAACGCGCCGACCTGGATAATCGACCCGATTGACGGAACGACAAACTTCGTCCACGCATTTCCCCATACCTGCATATCAATAGCGCTCCTAGTGAATCAGGAACCAGAAATCGGAATTGTTTACAACCCAGTTCTCGAGCAAATGTTTACAGCGCGACGAGGACGCGGCGCTTATCTAAACGGGAAGCCGATCAAAAGTTCTGACGTCTTTGGTGAGTATTTACCAACCAATAATAAATCATAAATCATAAATATAAACTATCAAGATCAAAAGTTCATTGATAATTTTAATTTAAATAAATCTGTTACGTATTTCAGAATTGCGACAGTCTCTGGTGTGCATTGAAGCATCATACGCGACCATAGAAGACATCAGGGATATAATCCTCGGTCGGTTCGAGGCATTTGTTACAATAGCCCACGGAATAAGAACTCTTGGATCCGCAGCGTTGACACTTTGCCATGTGGCGATGGGGGCCGCAGATGTTTATCACACCGACAATTTAATGCCCTGGGACGTTGCTGCGGGTGTTCTGATAATCCGCGAAGCCGGCGGTCATGTTATCGATACATCTGGCGGAGATTTCAATATCATGAAGCCTAGAGTGCTGGCTATGGGCAATCGAAAACTTGCACCCGAGCTGGTCAAGCTTGTCAGACTTGCTGATGTTAAAACTCACCGGCGACGCGTTAATGATAAAAAATCTAGTGAATAATTTATTAACCTGTTTCATTTATTTGTTAATTTTATATAAATTTATTATTATTGATGTAATTTAATTATTATTGATTGTTAATAATTGATAATTATGACGGAGGTATACAAAGAGAATTAGCATTAGTAACTCTGATGTATTTATTCGCTTTGAATATATCATCATATCACAATAAGTTTATTATTTTTTAATTGATTGATAATTGATGACTAAATCACTCGATGAGTGCAAGAATATTTCTAGTTTCTACGAAGTTATCAAACTGTTCATTGATAATTTTTTTTTTCTAGTTCAATATTTTATTTTTGTAAATAAAAATTGTTTTTTCTTCTTCAACTTTACGGTGAATTTATGTAAATTTTTTAAGCAATTGTATAAAATTTTTTTATTGTTGTGTAAACTATGTTTTATATTTATAAAAAAATTTTAACTGAGAATTATTTTATAAAATATTTTTAAGAATATTTTTGGTGTTTATTAAAATATTGTATAAATTATAATAAATTGGTAATTTATTTTTTTTCAAACTAAAATTGTTTAAAATTTTTTTAAATTATAATTTTTACTAAAAAATTGATTTATAGAAAATTTGTTATTTATAACTGTCTGTAATCATAAATGTCAGAACAATAACAATTTTTCAAATCCAATTATCACTATCTTTGAAATACGATAAAAATTTATTGATAAATAAAAACATTAAATTTTTTTTTCTGAGTTTAAATGTGAAAAAAAATATTTTTGATATAATTTGTATTTTAAAAAATGTATGAAGTAAATTAAAATTAAATTTTAAATAAAAAAATTTAATATTTTGACCCGACAAGTAAACATTTTATTTAAAATAAAAAAACTAAAAAAGAAACAGTAAAATAAAATTCACGGAAGTACGCAAGACAGTTGAAAACAATAAACAATTAAAAATAATTATAAAAAAGTGTAACAAATTAATAAGATTTCATATCAGTGACACTTGAACAAAGACAAGAGATTATTATCTAAAAATAGTGATAAACGTCAAGGTATTTAAGTTATTTAAGAACAAAACCTGATAGAAATTGCATTGATGTGAAACACCTCACCGGTAGCACATCTCTTTTAGTAATCTTAATTATTTAATATCGTAATTTGTGACTATTAAAATGGCAACGAATCAAGATATTGAAGAATACTTTGTGTTCGCTAAACAACTTGCACTACAAGCAGGCGAGGTATTTAAACTTAAAATTATCTTCCACAACTGAAGATAATTATTAACCGTGTCAGTTAATTTTTTATCTTTCGTCAAAAACAAAGTAAAAATTTTACTTTTTAGATTTTGAAAACTGCTTTGAACCGTGAAAAAGTTGTTAAAATCAAAGGAGATTTTCGGGACCTTGTTACCGATGATGACCAAGCTATTGAAAATTTATTAATATCAAATTTGAGTAAAAAATTTCCCGATCACAAGTAAGTACTCTGTTTGTTATAAACTTATAAGATTTCATATCAATGACAATTTAAATCAATCAAGAGATTGCTGTCTCGGAATTGTGATAAAAAATAATTGAGTTTATTTAATTTATAAAAAAAAAACTTTTGTTATATCATTCAAATATTTTTTTTTTATCATTTTATTGAATTTAAATAAAATTAAGAATTAATTTATTTTTAATTTAAAATTACTTTGAAAAGTTTATACTTGTCAAAAAAATATTTTTATAAGTATAATTAGATTATGAATAGATCATTGTACATTTCAACAGGTTTATTGCTGAAGAGTCATACAACAAAGATGAACCATTAGAATTAACCGACGCACCTACATGGATTATTGATCCTATCGACGGCACAGTTAATTTTGTTCACGGGTTTCCACAATGCTGTATATCAATCGGCCTAGCAATTAATAAAGAAATGACACTCGCTATTATTTACAACCCTCATTTCAATGAATTATACACGGCAAAAAAAGGCCAAGGTGCGTTTTTAAATGACAAAAAAATTACAGTCTCTAAAACATCAAAATTGGAACTTGCACTGTTAAATATCGAGCCCGGTCTATTAAAATCAGCGCCTAAGCGCGATATTGTATTAGGAAGAATAGAAGCATTGTCACGAGTAGCTGATGGGTAGTGTGTCCAAATTTTTTGCTTTTATGTATTCTAATAATAATAATTTCATTAATCAATAAAATTAATTTCAAACTTGAATTTAGAGTAAGAAATGTTGGGTCAGCAGTATTGGGACTAGCATACGTCGCAAAAGGTACAATTGACGGATTTCAGATAGATAATTTGAAACCTTGGGATGTTGCGGCTGGAATTCTGCTGGTTAGAGAAGCCGGTGGTACTGTTATAGATACCAAAGGTAATTTTTGTTAATTTTTTTTATAAATATCTCATGAGAAAGAATTAATAATTCAACATTAATAGGAGGAGTTTTCAATGTCATGAAACCAAATACGATAGCAGCTGGAACAGAAGCACTTGCTTTAGAAATGTCCAAGCTAATAAATGATACAGATCTTCAGACACAGCGTAGACGACTCAAGAGAACGAGTTGATTGTAGATTATTATGATTATTTATTTTGTAGAATATTATTTAATTATGATAGATTAAAATACTCAAACCTAAGAATAATTTAATTTTAAAAAATTGTAGTTAATTTAAAAAATAAATGATTTCTTCAAGTTTAATTTACTTTGTTGATCTAGAGTGATCTTGGTGTCGTAATATTCATTTATTTTTTTTTTACTCTCTATTATTTATCACACTTATTAATCTAATCATGTATTATTAATAATGAGCGAATTAAAAATGCATTATCATAAATAGTTCCCTCTATACATTTAAAAAACTGTTCTCTTTATTTTTCCTCACAATACTTTTTAGACCGTCATTATAAATACGCTTATAATTTAACTCATAAAATATTCATTAATAATATTATTAATCAGTAACCTTACAGTAGACCTAAAAATTATTCACATGTTTCAATAATTATATCTTACATTTATTCTTATATAATTTACCAAATTAAGGTACAAATAACAAAGAAACACCATCACCATCGACTTTAGACTTAAGTAATGTTATTTCCAATCTCAATTTTTCTTTTTCCATTTCCTGCTTACTGAGTTCACTTGTAAAACAATCAATTTGTAATTTAAGTTTATTTTTTTTTAGTTTAAGCATTTCTGTTTCATGATGCAATTTATTTTTTTCAGCTCTCAAAACTGCAAGCTGTTCCAGTAATAATTGATGACTAGCTTCTTCTGCAAAAACAACTTCATTTACATCCGAATTTTCTTCTCCATTAATTGTTGTTGTAACTGGTCTACATCCAGTAGCTTCTACGGCAGAAGTTTTTATATCATCATCATCAACGAAGTTATCAGTTTGATGTGTCGGCGACTCTTTCATAATCCAAATTCTGTGAGTGTCTTGGGTGATGTGATGAGAGTGCGAGTGATTTTGATTTATTTCCGATGAATGATCATCAATATCCGCCGACAGTGATTCTATCGTTTGTCCAGGTACAGGTGAATTAGATGGGGTCTTAGAGAGTTTATCTATTTCAGCGTCCACTTCGATGGGATCAATTGACAACACTTCGGTATCAGTGTGGTCGTCAACTTGATTATGCTTCAAGTGATGATCGTCATCGCGGTAACTGCCAAAGTTACGCTCGTCGCCATACTCATCTGTGTTAACTATTGACTCAATAATAACTGACGGGTCATCTTGCATTACTAATTCGCCTACAATTTCACCATTCGCTGATATCAAATCGCCGTCGGTATTCGTGCTTAATAATTGATCTTCTGTTGCATCCATGTCGTCAACAACTTCTTCTTGCGATAATTGAGTGTATGAATCTTCCCCGTCATTACCTTCACTTGCTTCAGCTAATTCCGATGATAATTCCTTGATTTTTAAATTAATAAATTATTACATAAGTACGAAAATTACTAACTACACGGAGAAAAAAATATTGTTAAAATGACTATCCAACGTGGCAGTAACACATCTTTACTCCAGATTACTCAACATACTGTACTCCCCTAAAATAATTGAATAACTTTAAAAAAAAAAACTTTACTCAATTCTTTTATTACTCGATACTAACTTTACTCACTACTAATTGCATTCAATGATATCTCGACTCAATAGTATATTAGAGGTGTTGAAACAAAAAAAAATTGAATAGAGATTCTTAAAAGCGCTTCAACGCTTCTAATATACTATTGAGTCGAGATATCATTGAATAAAGTTAGTAATGAGTAAACTTAGCATTGAGTAAAGTTAGTATCGAGTAGTGAAAAAATTAAGTAAAGTTTTTTTTTAAGTTATTCAATTATTTTAGTGGAGTACCGTATATCACTGAGTTGAGTAATACGGAGTAAAGCTGTGTTACTGCCAAATGTTATGCCTTCAATAATGATACAGATAGTCATTTTGACTATCCGCTGTATTGCTGAATTGGCTATACAGAATATCTCTAAGAAAAATGAGTATACGGCGTATAGTCAGAATAACGATACGTATCCTCGTTCTGACGATATTTTTTTTCTCCGTGTAGTGAATTATAAAAAATAAAAAAACTTACATCTTGCCCCCAAGGTGATTGAGGTTCCTTTTTAATACGTTTGGCACTCTGTGATGTGTCATCATCAGATTCAGAAAATACTTTACCGCCAGAATTGCGGTTTTGTAAATCCTCCAAATCACGAATCCGCTCAAACAACTCGTACGCTCGCTCAGGAGTTATCGTTTTCTTTTGTTTATTTGCGGCAGCAATATTAAATAAATCTTTTGATCGAAGGATTTTGTTTGTACGTAAACGAACATACTCTTTTAATCTTTTACGGTCAATGTGCAACTGCATAAGTTCTTGGACTTCTTGTTTCATTTCGCCGCATAATTTTCTTTCTTGTGGTAATTTTTTAAATAATTCCTAAGAGACAATAATAAATTATAATAGTTTAAAAATTTAGTAAAGCTGCATAATTAGTGAATAAATCAATACCTCAGATATTTCATGATTATGGTCATTATTTACGCTAGTGACTTCTAATTTATTTCCATCTTTCGACGCTCTTAACATGATGTGCGCAGGACAATTTGTTCTGATTGATCTGAAATTCAATAAAAATTTTGGTAATAGTATATTATTAATTACCAAATTAATTTATATATTTTTAATTTTACTTTTCATTCAGAATAATTTTTTTTTTTATATGCTACGATAATCTAAAAAAAATTAAATAAGTTCGCAGTAAATTATTTCTGTCAGCATAACAAAAGAAAATAAACCAATCTAGAAAACCCTAAAATAAAAATACTGAAAATAACGTACTGTGACTGTCTTCTACCAGCACCACGTGGTAGAAATTTCTGGCCCCCATAAATACAAGCATACTTGACCGAATAATATCTAAGTTTTTCGCTAATATGCCTTGCAGTTTTCATGTGAGCCCCGCTGACAGTTCTGCTGTCTCGTCTCCAATAATGGACTAAGCTACGCTTGGAAAATTTCTCTAACTTGCACTCCAGCTCTTCATAACTATTGAATAATTCTCCTAAATGGAATGATACATCTTCTTCTTCCTCACCAGCTGTCTCTCCACCTCCTGCAGTTGTCTCCATAGTATCCATGATTTTATAATTGAAATTATTCTTGCTAACTAAATAAATAAATAATCAACCTGTAAACATAAAAATCATCTCATCATTCATTATAAAAACCAATAACTAAAATTAAAAAAATAAATTATATTAAACAATTGGAAAAATTTTAAACATAGAAGCAAGATAATAAATAAAGTTGTAGGACAATAAAACTGAAGGTTAAAATTGAAAAAAGTTGATTGGCGTGGTAGAAGCCAAGATTTAACCGTGATCTCAGACAAAGACAAATGTTGCACATCATTTTAAACTGGTGAGACGGACTATTAAACAATCTCCGTCGTCAATTCATTAACAATTACCTACCCTTTAAATATTATTATTTATTTATTAAAACTATTTGTTTGGAGTAAAGCTGTGTTACTGCCAAATGTTATGCCTTCAATAATGATACAGATAGTCATTTTGACTATCCGCTGTATTGCTGAATTGGCTATACAGAATATCTCTAAGAAAAATGAGTATACGGCGTATAGTCAGAATAACGATACGTATCCTCGTTCTGACGATATTTTTTTTCTCCGTGTAGTGAATTATAAAAAATAAAAAAACTTACATCTTGCCCCCAAGGTGATTGAGGTTCCTTTTTAATACGTTTGGCACTCTGTGATGTGTCATCATCAGATTCAGAAAATACTTTACCGCCAGAATTGCGGTTTTGTAAATCCTCCAAATCACGAATCCGCTCAAACAACTCGTACGCTCGCTCAGGAGTTATCGTTTTCTTTTGTTTATTTGCGGCAGCAATATTAAATAAATCTTTTGATCGAAGGATTTTGTTTGTACGTAAACGAACATACTCTTTTAATCTTTTACGGTCAATGTGCAACTGCATAAGTTCTTGGACTTCTTGTTTCATTTCGCCGCATAATTTTCTTTCTTGTGGTAATTTTTTAAATAATTCCTAAGAGACAATAATAAATTATAATAGTTTAAAAATTTAGTAAAGCTGCATAATTAGTGAATAAATCAATACCTCAGATATTTCATGATTATGGTCATTATTTACGCTAGTGACTTCTAATTTATTTCCATCTTTCGACGCTCTTAACATGATGTGCGCAGGACAATTTGTTCTGATTGATCTGAAATTCAATAAAAATTTTGGTAATAGTATATTATTAATTACCAAATTAATTTATATATTTTTAATTTTACTTTTCATTCAGAATAATTTTTTTTTTTATATGCTACGATAATCTAAAAAAAATTAAATAAGTTCGCAGTAAATTATTTCTGTCAGCATAACAAAAGAAAATAAACCAATCTAGAAAACCCTAAAATAAAAATACTGAAAATAACGTACTGTGACTGTCTTCTACCAGCACCACGTGGTAGAAATTTCTGGCCCCCATAAATACAAGCATACTTGACCGAATAATATCTAAGTTTTTCGCTAATATGCCTTGCAGTTTTCATGTGAGCCCCGCTGACAGTTCTGCTGTCTCGTCTCCAATAATGGACTAAGCTACGCTTGGAAAATTTCTCTAACTTGCACTCCAGCTCTTCATAACTATTGAATAATTCTCCTAAATGGAATGATACATCTTCTTCTTCCTCACCAGCTGTCTCTCCACCTCCTGCAGTTGTCTCCATAGTATCCATGATTTTATAATTGAAATTATTCTTGCTAACTAAATAAATAAATAATCAACCTGTAAACATAAAAATCATCTCATCATTCATTATAAAAACCAATAACTAAAATTAAAAAAATAAATTATATTAAACAATTGGAAAAATTTTAAACATAGAAGCAAGATAATAAATAAAGTTGTAGGACAATAAAACTGAAGGTTAAAATTGAAAAAAGTTGATTGGCGTGGTAGAAGCCAAGATTTAACCGTGATCTCAGACAAAGACAAATGTTGCACATCATTTTAAACTGGTGAGACGGACTATTAAACAATCTCCGTCGTCAATTCATTAACAATTACCTACCCTTTAAATATTATTATTTATTTATTAAAACTATTTGTTTAACGTAAATATGGTAACACAGTAAACTTACGATGGTTATACGTACCAGACATTTTGATTTTTAACTGAAACTATATTGTCAGCTGACTTTTATCTATGTTTTATTTTTTTAAGTTAAATTTTTTTTTTAATTATTATTTTTATTTTTAATAACAATAAAAATAAGTGTTGAGGTGAAATATGATTTATTTGTTAAGGTTATTACTATTTTAATGATTGTGAACTTGATTATTTTTTTAGGTTCATCTGATTGAGGGCGCTGGTTGTAAATTTGAGAAATGTATATATTTATTTCACGACTTTTTTCGTCATAGATTTATTATTATTATTACCATCATTATTATCAATTAGTCATCGGCATTAGTAATGTTTACTTAATTTCTAATTTTTTTTATTGATTATCAGCAAACAACTATCAATGAAACTATTTATATATATCTATATCAATTGATTAAAATGGTTTTTAATAATACTGAAGTTAGCGATCAGCTGTCAATTTTAAAAATTTGTTTAACAAATTAATTGCAAAAAAAAAATGTTTCTAAAAATTTTCACTTGTAATTTTTATTAATTTTCACATGTGAAACTTTTTAATTAAAATTTTTTTTATTAATTTAATCGTTATAAAATTCCAAAAAAATTTTTAATATCTGTCAACTTCAGTGTTATGGTTTTTACAGGACAGACAATGATTTTGTCAATGAAGAACTCGATAATTTTAAAAAGTTTCTATTTATATAATTAAATAGATCTATTAAAATATTTTATTATCCATATTGTAATAATTATTAAAAATGTACAAAGTATAAAATTATTTCTAAAAATTTTCAAGGTAGCCAGTCGTCATCCAAGTCCATTGGAGGGATTGGCGGTGGTTCGGATAGAACTGATGCTGACTGAAAAAAAATCAATACAAAAATAAGGAATAAGATAAATATATCTCACTATTTATGTATATTTTGAGATACTTACATCAATATCTTTTGAATCAGACATTGTATCAAGTGCTGGAAGGATAAAACTATCTTCAGATGATTTTAAGTCTTTTATTTTATGACTGTCAGGTGGATCAGAATATTCTACATTGCTTGAACGTAATTCTACATCATTTTTTTCTCTCAAAACTTGTAAAGTTATTGCCTGAAAAAAAAAAAAAATTTTACTGAGCATCTATGTTATTAAGAGAATAAGCAAAATTTTGTGGCCACACCGAAAAAAAAAATTAACTTGATTCAAGAAAAAAATTCTTGAATCAAGAAAAAAATTTGGAAGAGTTTCGTTGTCTTGAATCAAGACGAAAAAATTTTTGAATCAAGTAAAATTTACTTGAACCAAGAAGAATTTCTTAGTTTAAGAATTTTTCTATTTAAATCAAGAAGATAAAGTTCTTCAAAATTATTTACTTGATTGACGATATTTTTTTTCTCCGTGTAGTGAATTATAAAAAATAAAAAAACTTACATCTTGCCCCCAAGGTGATTGAGGTTCCTTTTTAATACGTTTGGCACTCTGTGATGTGTCATCATCAGATTCAGAAAATACTTTACCGCCAGAATTGCGGTTTTGTAAATCCTCCAAATCACGAATCCGCTCAAACAACTCGTACGCTCGCTCAGGAGTTATCGTTTTCTTTTGTTTATTTGCGGCAGCAATATTAAATAAATCTTTTGATCGAAGGATTTTGTTTGTACGTAAACGAACATACTCTTTTAATCTTTTACGGTCAATGTGCAACTGCATAAGTTCTTGGACTTCTTGTTTCATTTCGCCGCATAATTTTCTTTCTTGTGGTAATTTTTTAAATAATTCCTAATAGACAATAATAAATTATAATAGTTTAAAAATTTAGTAAAGCTGCATAATTAGTGAATAAATCAATACCTCAGATATTTCATGATTATGGTCATTATTTACGCTAGTGACTTCTAATTTATTTCCATCTTTCGACGCTCTTAACATGATGTGCGCAGGACAATTTGTTCTGATTGATCTGAAATTCAATTAAAATTTTGGTAATAGTATATTATTAATTACCAAATTAATTTATATATTTTTAATTTTACTTTTCATTCAGAATAATTTTTTTTTTTATATGCTACGATAATCTAAAAAAAATTAAATAAGTTCGCAGTAAATTATTTCTGTCAGCATAACAAAAGAAAATAAACCAATCTAGAAAACCCTAAAATAAAAATACTGAAAATAACGTACTGTGACTGTCTTCTACCAGCACCACGTGGTAGAAATTTCTGGCCCCCATAAATACAAGCATACTTGACCGAATAATATCTAAGTTTTTCGCTAATATGCCTTGCAGTTTTCATGTGAGCCCCGCTGACAGTTCTGCTGTCTCGTCTCCAATAATGGACTAAGCTACGCTTGGAAAATTTCTCTAACTTGCACTCCAGCTCTTCATAACTATTGAATAATTCTCCTAAATGGAATGATACATCTTCTTCTTCCTCACCAGCTGTCTCTCCACCTCCTGCAGTTGTCTCCATAGTATCCATGATTTTATAATTGAAATTATTCTTGCTAACTAAATAAATAAATAATCAACCTGTAAACATAAAAATCATCTCATCATTCATTATAAAAACCAATAACTAAAATTAAAAAAATAAATTATATTAAACAATTGGAAAAATTTTAAACATAGAAGTAAGATAATAAATAAAGTTGTAGGACAATAAAACTGAAGGTTAAAATTGAAAAAAGTTGATTGGCGTGGTAGAAGCCAAGATTTAACCGTGATCTCAGACAAAGACAAATGTTGCACATCATTTTAAACTGGTGAGACGGACTATTAAACAATCTCCGTCGTCAATTCATTAACAATTACCTACCCTTTAAATATTATTATTTATTTATTAAAACTATTTGTTTAACGTAAATATGGTAACACAGTAAACTTACGATGGTTATACGTACCAGACATTTTGATTTTTAACTGAAACTATATTGTCAGCTGACTTTTATCTATGTTTTATTTTTTTAAGTTAAATTTTTTTTTTAATTATTATTATTATTTTTAATAACAATAAAAATAAGTGTTGAGGTGAAATATGATTTATTTGTTAAGGTTATTACTATTTTAATGATTGTGAACTTGATTATTTTTTTAGGTTCATCTGATTGAGGGCGCTGGTTGTAAATTTGAGAAATGTATATATTTATTTCACGACTTTTTTCGTCATAGATTTATTATTATTATTACCATCATTATTATCAATTAGTCATCGGCATTAGTAATGTTTACTTAATTTCTAATTTTTTTTATTGATTATCAGCAAACAACTATCAATGAAACTATTTATATATATCTATATCAATTGATTAAAATGGTTTTTAATAATACTGAATGAGTGGATGTACTTACTCTCTGCAGGAACTTTAGTGATGGTCAGATCCGTGGTTTAAGGGCAGCTGTTAGCGCCTGTTCCTTGATTGGGCCCTTTGGTTGGTTCTCGCAGCGGATGGAGTAGGATGGATTTGGGCTGCTTATATTACGGGCTTCTTATTTTGTAAAATGAACTTGTTGGAAACTGATTTCACTTTTATTCAGATTTATTTATAAAAATTAGAACTTACACTTTCACAAATTGATTTTTATGTAATTTATTTTAATGAATTTTAGTGATTTAATTGAGCTAACGTCCTCCAGTCCCCCGTAGGGTAAAGTGCGCAAATTTAGCTTTAAAAGATCTTTAGTTACTTATTGACCGAACTCTCGCCTAAGTGCAGGGCAAATTAAGACTTTGAGATTCCGGTTCTCTAAATTATTAAAACTAATACGTGGCCTGCCGGTTGAACCGAGTCTGAACTCGTCTTAAGTGCAGCGCAAATTAAGATAAGGGACTTTTACAAGGCACGGGTCCGTCAATTAAACGCGCAAGTCGAATTAATTTCTCAAAGACACTACGTTGCCTGCCGATCAAACCGCGTCCAAACTTCCTTTAAGTGCAGTGCAAATTAAAGCAAAGGACTCTACAAGGCACGGGCCCGTCAGTTAAACGCGGAAGTCGAATTAACTGCTCGAAGACAAGGCGTTGGCTGTTGATCGCCTTTTTAAATACTCGCGGTGCTGAGATTGCAGAAGTCCCCGCTAGTCAACCAGCAGTCGCGTAGTTTATATTTTATTGTGGCTTTCGCGCATGGAGAAGTCTTCCATCTGCGCGGGTGATTTAAATTTAAAAGAAAAATTTTGGGGTGGACATAACATTCCACCCCTTTGGTGGACATAAACATTTGAAAATAATGATTTTTTTTGTTAATCGAAAACGTTGAATACTTAAATTATTCTCTAGGTGCACTTTACTATTGTAAAAATTTCTGTTAAATAAAGTACTTCGTTGTACAGTCGTTGTCATTGATTTGTAACGGTTGACAATGATTCGAGTAAAATAAAAAATTATCAATTTGGACATCTCTCACTAAAAATTTCAATTAATAATATGTTTAGAAAATAAAAGAAATAAACGAAACTATGAATAAAATTCACATAAAATAAATAATTGTAAGCTCAGACAAACATAATTATCGAAATTTATCCAAATAAAAATTACTATACATAAACATAATAAAAGATGAAAAATTCATATGTAGTAAATCACCAGAGAAATAATTTGAATATTAAAAACTATACAAATAAAATGTTTCAAATAAGTTTGACGTTTCAATTAAAAGAAAATAAATAAAATATTAGTCTCCTTATAATTACAGTCTTAAAAATAAACAATATCAAATAATTATAGTTCAATATAAAGACATTTACTAAATTATTAGATCATATTGTCATACAAAAGTAAAATTGAAAAGGCTTAAAATTAGAAAATAGTCAATTGAAACAATTTAAATTTTAAAAAAATGGAAATATAAAAAAAAGATACAAAGGAAATTAAAAAATAGTGACAAACCTAAATTCAGACAGTTCTAATAAAAGACATCAAGGTTATTTTACTTATAAACTAATGAACAACTATGAATATAAAAAAGCTTTGCCAATGAACATCTCTTATTACGGACAAGAAAATTCGGAAATCTCTCAATTTGGACATCTCTCATTAAAGAATACAAAAAAAAAATAAAAAATACAATATTTATAGATTAAAAAATTAAAAAATAAGTAATAGCTCAAATAAACACGCCGTAATGACCCTCGTCATAATTTTTTAATCTATGAATATTGTATTTTTTATTTTTTTTTTTTGTATTCTTTAATGAGAGATGTCCAAATTGAGAGATTTCCGAATTTTCTTGTCCGTAATAAGAGATGTTCATTTGCAAAGCTTTTTTATATTCATAGTTGTTCATTAGTTTATAAGTCAAATACCCTTGATGTCTTTTATTAGAATTGTCTGAATTTAGGTTTGTCACTATTTTTTAATTTCCTTTGTATCTTTTTTTTATATTTCCATTTTTTTTAAATTTAAATTGTTTCAATTGACTATTTTCTAATTTTAGGCCTTTTCAATTTTACTTTTGTATGATAATATGATCTAATAATTTAGTAAATTTCTTTATATTGAACTATAGTTATTTGATATTGTTTATTTTTAAGACTGTAATTATAAGGAGACTAATATTTTATTTATTTTCTTTTAATTGAAACGTCAAACTTATTTGAAATATTTTATTTGTATAGTTTTTAATATTCAAATTATTTCTCTGGTGATTTACTACATATGAATTTTTCATCTTTTATTATGTTTATGTATAGTAATTTTTATTTGGATAAATTTCGATAATTATGTTTGTCTGAGCTTACAATTATTTATTTTATGTGAATTTTATTCATAGTTTCGTTTATTTCTTTTATTTTCTAAACATATTATTAATTGAAATTTTTAGTGAGAGATGTCCAATTTGATAATTTTTTATTTTACTCGAATCATTGTCAACCGTTACAAATCAATGACTACGACTGTACAATATTTTTTTAATATAATTTAATATACATTATTAAGAGAATAAGAAAAATTTTGTGTCCATGATAGTCATATGATAAAATCGGTTTTTTTAGTGAAATTTAGTGTCATTACAAAGATCTTGATGTGAATTTGTGCCTTTTCAAGGTTCCATATCATTCTCATTGATAGTCAATTTATTATGAAAAAAAATTTAGGCTACATTTAAAAATTCTCTATCTCTATTAGATACATAATTACGAAATGATTTTGTATCTTGTGAACTATTGCCATTTTTAAAGATATAAGTTCACCCCAACGTTATACTCATCAAGACCTTTCATTTGAGTACCCACATCAATTTTTCATATATTTATAAATCCATGTGGGTACTCAAATGAAAGCTCTTCGGCTGCCCAATTTTAAAACACAATAACTGACAATTTTAAGATTTTTAAAAATTTTTCTTATTAAAAAAAAGTTTTTGCGCCAAATTGATAAAAAATTTAATTCATGAATAAAAAATACTTGAATATAAATATTTAAAAAAAAATTACTTAAAATTAAGGTCTAAAAGTTATAAGAAATGCAGCAATGCTAAAAAAAATCAGGTATAACAATTTTGTAATTATTGTGTTTTAAAATTGGGCAGCCGTATTGACGAGTATAATAGCGGGATGAGCTTATATTTTTAAAAACGTCAATATTTAAGAAAATACAGTGCAATTTAACAAAATGCATTATTTAATAAAGCAAAATTTTCGTTTATTTATAGTTCAAAAGTCACGGCAGTCGTATAGTGACTGCTAAGTCGCTCAAATTTAAATAAACGAATAGCTTTACTTCAATTAAATAAAGATTTCTTTGATAAATCCAACTAATTATTCAGATAAGATAATATATCCTCAAGAATCATCAATAATTTATGTTCTTGTGGCAAGAAAATTTTCTTTATGGAAATATTTTTTTTTCTCAATATTCTCTAACTTAATGATAAAACTTACTGGTACAGGAGTGGACCAACCAGAAGTAAATGCAGCTGGAACTAAACTTCCATGAGCAGTAGGCACCGCCATAGAATTACTATTTTTTACAACATTACATTTAACATTACCATCTGGAATATTATCTTGACTACTATCACTAGTTACATTTTTAGGAACTGCCGAATGTCTTACTCCGTTATCAGAAACCTTCGCTCGCCTAGGAGACTTGACAGGAACATCTTCTTCAGTATCTTCAGAATCGGTGGTCGTAGAAGTTGGAACCTTTGGCAAAATCGACTGGCCCATTTTAGCCATCCGTGAAATGAGCGAAGCTTTTCCAGTAGGAGGTTTAGGTGAAGCAATGGGCTTGACTTCCGGAATAATATCAACAACTTCAATGTCCAAAGCGACTTCCTTATCGCGAGGAAATCCTGGACCTAAACTAATTTGCTTACTTGGAGATAGAATTAAAATTCTCTTACACCCAGGACTGATGCCCAGCAACGAGCGCTCCCAGTTGTCATCTGATGAAATTTGCACGGTCATATTTTGCACCGGAATTGAGCTCACCTTCAGCGGCTGAATTATGTTGGTGATTATTGAACACTTTATATTGATGCTGTCACCTTCCTTGGCTTCTTTGGTGTCTTTTTCGGTGCAAATTGTGAGATTTTCAAAGTAAATCGTCTCCTCTGTTTTACCTTGGCGAATTAAATACTTAGAGACAGCAATTTCTCGGGCAAATTCAATGCACGAATCGTTGCTGTCAAATAATATTGACCAGTTGCCATTGTTGCCGTCGTAATAACTGACATAGTTATTTTCCTGGATTGATAAATTGAAGTCAGCTGTCAGCGTTACTACAGATATATGCTCATTTTTATGGCGGTAGAGAATTAATAAATATGTCTTTGTTGACGTATTGCCTGTCAGTGCAATTCCCAATTTACCCAACGGTGAATATTGTCCATTTTGCCTGACATTTTTTATAATTATTAAAAAAATTTTAAAAGAATAATTATTTATTTTACTTACAATTTGTATGCATGAATAACTTTTGCTAAAATTACATCAGTCTTTGATGATGTTGATGACGGTGATGATTGAACTTTAGTTTTATCATTCTTTGGCTTTTTTGATGGAGTTTTAGATACATTGTCCAGTGATTTATTCGAAGTACCAAAAATTGACGCTAAATTTGATCTAAAGAGTAAAAAAATTTTTATTATTCAAACAAAAAAATGAGAATTAATTTACCAGTTATTTATTAATTTTTAGAATTATTTAACAAATAAATTATAGCAAAAATATATGAAAAAAAAAATTGATGACATTAAATTTAGCTGTCACTTCACAAATGGTTTAATTTTTTTTAACAAATAAATTATAGCAAAAAAAAGTTATTAAAAAAATTGACTTGTAGAAATTTTAATCAATTAAAAATGCAATTTTTTAAAACAAATTTTTTTGTTAAAGAAAATTAAAAAATTTTCAAGTGACAGCTAACTTTAATGTCATAAAAAATTGACATTCAGAAATTTTAAAAAATTGTGAATGCAATTTTTTAAAAATAGTTTTTTAGAAAATATGTATTTTTTAAATAAAATTAAAAAATTATTAAGTGGCTGCTAACTTTAATGTCATAACAAAAAAAAATCTGGAATAATTGTCAAGTAATTTTTGCACTTGATTATTGCAACAATTGAAAGAACAAATAAAAACAATTACCCTCCAACTGGATTGAAATCTTGCTCATCATCATCTTTGAATATTTTTTCCAAGTTTGGTAATTGATTACTACGACTCATTATTTCATAATCTTGATAAATAATTGTATAAAATTAATTGCTGTAAATTATACATAAAGCAACTCTAAAAAATTTTATGACATCTGACGTTTTAGGTTAGAGTTTCTATTTACGCCCATGTCAAAGTCAAAAAAATCACGCGATAAATTTTTTTACCTACATTAGATTATTTTCATTAATGAATAATTAAATAGATAAAAGAAAATGTTAAAAATTAATAATAAACGTTTTTGTTTGTTTATTTTTTTTACTATGCATTACATAAAGTAATTTTTAAATTATTATTACAGATTTAATTTTTCCGTTATTTGTTTTGGAATAATTTTTATTATTTTTTTTTTCTACAAATTATTTATTTAAATTAATTTAATTATTTAGCTGGTTCAAATGTGTAGTGAACTTTTCCACTCTGCGGAATTTGTTTTTCCAACTGAAAAAAAAAAAATAAATAATAAATTTATTATATTTTATTATAATTACAAAAACCGTGAAAGTTAATTCAATTTATAACATATGTCAATTTGGAGTAAAATAAATTTTTTAATGAAACAGAATGTTAGTTTGCTGTCATTAACTAGGTTTATACACATAACAGATTCTTTTGATTAAAATCAAGAATTAAGGAGGTTCGAGCTAATCTAATGTAAAAAATAATTTCCAACTTTGAGCTTTGAAATTAAGTACACGTATAAATAAATATGTCATTTATCTAATCCCAAAAATTTAAAAAGATTCACATTTTTCAATATTAACCTTCTAACTTTAATGGATAAAAAATCATATCCAAGAAACTTGGATTATTGCAAAATATAAAATAACAATAATACTGAAGTTAGTAGTCAGCTGTTAATTTCAAAAATTTTTTTAACAATTTAATTACAATAAAAAAATGCTTCTAAAAATTTTCACTTCTAATTTTCATTTATTTTTACATGTGAAATTTAATAAAAATTACAAGTGAAAATTTTTAGAAGCATTTTTTTATTGTAATTAACTTGTTAAAAAAATTTTTTAAATTGACAGCTGACCGCTAACTTCAATATTATAATATAAAAACAATTTAATAACAATACATTACCGACATAATTTTTGAAATATTTAAAGTTAAATTTTACGTTTTTAACTCGTCTATCGTCAACTATTTATTCGAATAAAGATTTGACAACGTCGCGTCAACAGCTGAGAAAAAAGGCATTGTATTACTTTACTTTCTCCAATAAGTAAAAATCATCAATTATTAAATTGTTTAAATTATTTTAAATTAAAATAAAGAATTTTGACGAATATTGGGAAGATTAAAATTAAAAAAAAAAAAATTTAACATTATTTTACGCTCGAACTTTTATAAATATTAAAATATTTAGTCAAAAATCAATAGTAAAAATAAATACTTACAACTGGCCTAAAATTAGGATATTGGTCCGCAATCCAACACAACAAAGAATAAACTGCGACAAAACCCCAAAATGTCAATGGACCCTGTAGGTATCCAATGTATGGCTTTTCACCGTAATCTGTTCTGTCTTCGTTAATTAAATTGATTTCAGCATGAATCTGTAATTAATAAAAGAATTAAAAAATGTCAGCTACCTACTTTTAGTATCATTTAAAATTTCAATAATTAATGATAATAAAAATAAAGAAAAATACCGGTTCTTCGAAGTTTCTTTTATCATCAGGACAATCCCATGGATAGTTAGGATCACGAAGGCTGACTGGTTCATAAGGTAACCGCGGATAATCTCCAACGGGCCACATACCATCATCTGGGTATAATTTGTATTCAGCTGGATGCAAACCGTATTTTTCAGCAGCTCTTTTATGCTCTTCTTCATTTTTCGGTCTTGGTCCCGGCATGTAATCCCAAGTGGTCATTACCTCTGATTAATTAAAATAAAACACATTTATTAATAACAAATTTACTAACTAATAAATAAACAAATAAATTAACATGTAAAAACAACTTATGTAATGACGTAGTTAACCTGTCATTTTGTGGTAAATGAATTTTGTAACTTATTGTACTTAAAAATAAAATTTTGGGATATAAATTTATGAAAAATATAAACAAACTTCTTACTAGTTCTGACGACATTATAAATTACTCGAGTTTGTTTGGTTGTTAATGGAGCAATTAAACTTTTTATTTTCATCAAAGATGCCATGGTTCTTGATGGCTAGACTTCTATGATACCGACTGAGTTGTTGATGAAAAATAAAATGATACTGAAGTTGACAGATATAAAATTTTTTTTAAATATTTACAGAAATTAAATTATTATAAAAAAAATTAAATTAAAAAGTTTCACGTGTAAAAATTAATAAAAATTACAAGTGAAAATTTTTAGAAGCATTTTTTTATTGTAATTGATTTATTAAAAATTTTTAAATTAACAGCTGACTGCTAACTTCAGGATTATAAAATAAAATATATGCCGTAATTATAAAAAGTTTTAAAAAAGTATTTAAATAATTTAAATCGAAAGTTATTTTGTTATATAAATATGAATATGAGATAATACATGCATAAACAGAGCTCAATAATTGATTAAAGTATAATTAAATACTAAAATAAATAGTAGGGTAATAGAATAAAAATTATAGAATTTCTTTTCTACATGATTGTGGGACTTAATACAAGCGATCATTCTCCATTCATTCGAAATAAAAATACATGTGTGATCTTTATGTTCTTTATTTATAATGATAAAAACAATTGACTTATTTAACAGTCTAATCGTCTTTCTTGGTATCAGTTTTTCCTCCACGAATTCTTCCAGTACGGCGGGCAGCAATAAGACCAACTTTACGACCAGCACTGGTTCCACGTTTGACTGTGGATGCTTTACCAATGTGTTGATGGTTACCTCCTCCGTGAGGATGCTCAACTGGGTTCATAGCAACACCACGAACCTGAAATAGACAATACAAAATTTTTAATTATCTATCTAACCTCTTTAATCTAGATATCTAAATTGTAAACTTAAATTTCAGTTAAATCATCAAAATCAAAATCATGAATGTTCCAAACTATTAGCAAAAAATTACATCCAAACTGTTTCTTACAAAAATAATATTTAAGCAATATTACTTTTACTCTAATTTTATAATGTTTAAGTATATATAAGTTCTAATAATCTTGTTAAAATTAAAAAATTTAAATATGTATTGTATTCACATAATGGATATTTTTTTTCTTTTGCCATTTGGCCAATGAAGGCTTTGGCATAAATCAATAAATTCAATTCAATTCAATTTTTTCTCGACAAAAGTATCTAATAAAAATCCCTACTAATATTATAAATGTGAGTGTAAGTTTGTTTGTTACGCTTTCACGCGAAAACTACTTTACTGATCATCATGAAACTTTGTACACATATTCTTGGAGGTATTAGAAGTAACATAGGATGCTTTTCATTAAAAAAAAAAAAAATGTTTTTTACGAATGACAAAAAAATTGGTTGAAAAAAAATTAAAATCACATTGATTCAGTTCTATTGGAATGTAATGATCTTTGATATTTATCTAAGGACTTCAACGCGAGCAAACTCGCGGCTAAGAGCTAGTAATTTGTGATTTAAAAATCAGTAAAAAGTGTCGACATAAAAATTCAGGTTTCAAATGTCAAAACATCACATCAATTATTATTATTTTGTAATTACTAAGTATGAGAGGTATGACAATTACCTTAGGCCAGCAGTTCCTCTTGACCTTGTACTTGTGGTAAGCACGTCCGGCTTTTAAGATGGGCTTGTCAATACGTCCACCACCAGCAACGATACCAACCATGGCTCGGTTGTTGGATGGGATCACTTTCTTGGCTCCAGATGGAAGCTTCACACGGGTTTTTTTGCTATCGGGATTGTGGGCAATCACAGTAGCATAATTACCCGACGCCCGAGCAAGTCGGCCACGGTCTCCTCTTTTCTTCCAGATTGCAAACGATTGTACCCTCAGGCATGGTTCCGACGGGCATTACATTTCCAATTTGGAGTGTGGCTGTTATTAAAAGTATTTTAGTGACAACTCAATCATTGAGTAAGATAATAGACCCAGTTATTGACACTTGTAATTTTATTTAAGAAAAAAAATTTTTTTTAAATCAACTCTAATAAATTATTAAATATAACTTTTGAATCATAAATTTTGAGAAAATTGGTTTTTTGAGAACATTTAATTTTTTTAATTAGAATAAAATTGTAAGTGTCGAACAACTAGGGCAGTGTCAATAATTAGGTCTTTTGATTTTATAACAAAACATTACCTTTCTTTCCACAATATACGAACTGGCCGGTGTACATGCCCTCGGGGGCAATGAACAGTTCTTTCCTCGTCTTGAACTTGTAGGGATCTCTGAAATGTACCCAAGCCAATGGGGCTCCTCTACCAGGGTCGTGGAGGATTTCCTACCAAAATAATAATTCAATATCAATAATCAAATAATAAAACTATTAAATGAATAGTCAATGTTTATTTGAACAATTGTCATATCAGAAAGAGCCTCTAAATGATCTTCAAAACCTTTCAGAGATAGGATAATAGAAATCATCATAAACAATTGAATTTTCATTAATGAATACAATATAATTTCAATTTAATAATACCTTCACGACACCCTTGATGTATCCATGTCTTTCGGCAAAATCTAAAGAACGGAGTTTTGGGGCTCCCTTCCTTTTCTTGGTATGGGATTTGAATACAGATCCCGCTCCTTTTCTTTGAGCACGAATTACACGACCCATTGTTTATTTCCTGAAATTAAAAAAATAAATCTTTAGTACCCTTTTACTTAACTAACAAATTGCACAACATTGATACACAATCTTGACAACGTGAACTGAAGATAAATAACCTCAAAATATGACTCGAAAGTTAAGCGCTAGAATTTTGTGAATAAACGTGCTATTTTGTAAAAATATTTATCACAATTAATAGATGGATAATTAATGAGGCATATAGACATAATTGCTTTATTTATAATAAATAGATCACGTTATGAAAAATAAATTTCGTCCGTAATCTAAAAAATTACATACCAATGAGGTCTCTCCAAAGATTAAAAAGAACTCTGACAGCTTTGTATCAAAAGTTTCTGGTAAAGTAGCCAACTGCAATAAAAACTGTGTTTTTTTTTCTGAAAAGTTTTCATGATTGCTGGTAGATGGCGGAACTGATTATTTATTGATACATGACTTATGACTTGTGACAGAAAAAAAGTCGATAATTGCAAGCAATTATGGGTACTTTTAAATTTATTTGTGTTTAAATAATTGATTATAAATTCATGAATTACTTTTAAGAAGAATAAACAAAAAAAAGTAGTTGAGTTAACAAAAATGATTTTAAAAATAATGGACGGCTAGAATTGAGTTTAATTGTTTATAAATTAATTGATTGTTATTAAAATATATGTATATTAGTAATTGCTTATGAAATATGTTCAATTGTTGTACAATGAAAATTTTGTTTACAGGAAAATAAAAGAAAATGTGTGAGAAAAAATTTGAAAATAATCCCCTGAAATAAAACAGATTTAAAAAAAATGATAGGCAACGCTGTTGGGTTGAGAAAGTGAAGCTGCGAGGTCAAATAAAAATTGTTTCGTAGTTTATGACAAGCGTTCTTGAACAAAAAGGTAAATGTCAAAATTGATTACTAAATAAGTGAAATAAATTGGCATTATTGTTTTTAAAATCAGTGTAACAATCAAAACGGTGAGTTTAATTATAAAATTAAAGAATAAATTAGTAAAATAAATACTATCACAACTGTATCGTGGGGTTAAACATTTTTTTTTGTTAAAATGTCCAGGGCTAGAGAACGAAGAGTAGAATTATGTAAATGACTAAGTATTTATAATTAATTGGAAATAAAATTAATGATAGATAATTGATATCAGGAATTCATTGATAATTACACTGGAGACTGATCGTAATAATATGGCAAGTCCATCGCCTTCGTCATCACCTATGCCACCACCACAAGCTCCAAGTCCAATGGGCCCGCCACAAGCTCCGTCGCCGTCTAACCCACAGGGAAGTCCGATGGGACCTCCACAACATCATCCTCACAGCCCGACTCAAGGATATCCTGGTGGTCCTCCTCCACCTCCTGGCCCGGGACCTGGACCTGGTGGACCGCCTATGTCGCAACCGCCTCAACCGCCGTCTCAGCAGCAAAATTATCCACCACATCCGCATCAAATGCCTCCTAATATGGGACCCCAGGTAATTTATTGTTGATTATTAGATAATAATTAATTTGATTATTGTTACAGCGATTTTTTATTTCTAATTCAAGTATAAATTCTATAAAAATTAGTTTTGATGGAGCTCTACTTGACGGTCAGCGTCGTTTATCATTTTCCTAAGATCTTGAACGATTGTTTTATTGCAAGCGCCGATAGCTCGTGGATTCATTATATCCACATCATTCCCTGGAAAAAGAATCAAAATTAAACAGCACGATAGATTGATCAGAATTTGTTGATAAGACAATTGCTTCGCTAGTTTACAATTGAGAATAATTGATGATTAATTTTTTTTTTCGGTTTTTATCAAAGATTTCAGTAGTTGCTTCGCTGAATATTACTTGAGTTATAGTATCAAGATAAAATGTCATTAAAGTTAGCCGACATTCTAAATTTTTTGATTTTTTTTTTTTTTTAATAGTTAAATTAAAACAAAAAAATATTTAAAAAAAAATTGCACTTGCAGTTTTTGAAGTTTTTTACACATGCAAATTTTTTTTTTATTTTTTTGTAATAATATTTTCAATAAAAAAAAATTCTATAAATTTTTAGATGTCAGCTAACTTAATTTTCATCAAGATAAATGATACTGAAATTGAGAGACATCTGATCATTTTTTAAATTTTTTTAACAAACAAATTATAGCAAGAAAATTTTATTGAAAAATTTCATCTTTAGAAGCTCTGAAAAATTATAAATGAAATTTTCATAAATAATTTTCTATGCCTAGTTTATTTTTCAAGCAAAATCAAAAGATTATAAAGTGTCTGCTAACTTCAGCCTCATCAAGATAAAAGTAATTACCAGTCACTCGGTCTATAACAACTCCTCCAGCTTCGGTGATGATCAAAGAAGCTGCTGCAATGTCCCAGGTTGAGATTCCTGGTCCTTCTATCTGATAACCATCGATAGCTCCG